>CM060065.1:53279463-53386963 GCA_030533445.1 Cyprinodon diabolis
AAGTTGGACTGGGTCAGACTCAGTTGGACTGGGTCAGAATAAATTGGACTGGGTCAGACTAAGTTGGACTGGGTCGGACTCAGTTAGACTGGTTTGGACTCAGTTAGACTGGGTCAACTCAGTTGGACTGGGTCAGAATAAATTGGACTGGGTCAGACTAAGTTGGACTGGGTCAACTCAGTTGGACTGGGTCAGACTAAGTTGGACTGGGTCAACTCAGTTGGACTGGGTCAGACTAAATTGGACTGGGTCAGACCAAGTTGGACTGGGTTGGACTCAGTTAGACTGGTTTGGACTCAGTTAGACTGGTACAACTCAGTTGGACTGGGTCAGACTAAGTTGGACTGGGTCAACTCAGTTGGACTGGGTCAGACTAAATTGGACTGGGTCAGACCAAGTTGGACTGGGTCGGACTCAGTTAGACTGGTTTGGACTCAGTTAGACTGGGTCAACTCAGTTGGACTGGGTCAGACCAAGTTGGACTGGGTCGGACTCAGTTAGACTGGTTTGGACTCAGTTAGACTGGGTCAACTCAGTTGGACTGGGTCAGACTAAGTTGGACTGGGTCAACTCAGTTGGACTGGGTCAGACTAAGTTGGACTGGGTCAACTAGTTGGACTGGGTCAGACTAAGTTGGACTGGGTCAGACTAAGTTGGACTGATTCAACTCAGTTGGACTGGGTCAGACTAAGTTGGACTGGGTCAGACTAAGTTGGACTGTGTCAACTCAGTTGGACTGGGTCAGATTAAGTTGGACTGGGTCAACTCAGTTGGACTGGGTCAGATTAAGTTGGACTGTGTCAACTCAGTTGGACTGGGTCAGATTAAGTTGGACTGGGCTGGGCTTGATTTGACCCAGTGGCTCCACCCACTAAGACTGGGCTGAGCTCGGTTGTTCTGATCAGACCCAGCTAATCTGATGAAGGCTGTAGTTTGAGTAATAAGGTAAAGATGATTTGGGAGATAAATGTCATGAATTAAAAACTGTGATTGCTGCCAACATTCACAGGTCCTGTCTCTTATTCTTGTGTTCCTCAGGTATTGTGCATTGCATTGTGGGTCGCCTCCTCAGGAGAACCAGCTCCACCTCCTTCCTGTAACTCCACCCTGGTGTTCTCCTCTGTGATCTCCTCCTCATCAGCAGGAAGCGGAAACATCCACCTTCGGTCTCTGTCGCCGTGGACCTGGAGGTCAGCCTTGTAGAACTTTCTCCTTCTGTAGTTTGCGGCTGTAATCTTGTTCCTAATTCTGACATCTGATCTTGCAGAAGCACGACAGTAAAGAACCGGATCCCTGAAACCATCTGGGAGGCCGAATGCAGCAGCGAGTTCTGTTTCTCTCCGAAACCAGGACAGGCAGGGAGTCAAAATCTTAACTCGGTCCCCGTCTACCAGAGCGTACTGGTCCTGACTCGGATGAAGGGGAGTCGCTGCTACGCCGCCTCATATAAGTCTGTGGCAGTTGGCTGCACCTGTGTCCGGGCCACTGTTGACACGAACTGATTCAATTCAGCAAACAGAACCACTGAATTTTGCCCAAAACGATTTGAATACTAAATTTAACCAAAAAGTTAAATCTGAGGACATGCAGCTGAGAAACCAAATTACTGCCAAGAACCTTGAAAACATCCAAATTAAAGTTTAGTTTTGATCCAGTTTCCTGTTGTCATATTGCCTGTATAAAAAGCTCCTCAGAGGTTTGCTTCTTCGGGTTCTGCTTGTCCCTCCTCTGAGTTTCCTACAAACATGTGTCTCTGAAGCTGGACTCCAATCAGATGGTTTTGCTCAACATCGGGTTCTGAACAGTTTCATTAGTAGTTTGGGTTACAGGAAGTCCGTTCTAGAAGATGCTAACCAGGCTTTGGATCCATTTGCTGTGAAGGTTTCAGTCTATTTTAAACCACATGATGTTTACATCCTGAAACAAACAGGATCTTTGTCATTTCCAGTTGAAATAAAGAAGCTCAGCTGATCTGGGCTGAAGTTTGGTTTACGATCTGCTTTATTTTCTCTCTATTTAATTATATAATCATTTATTTAAATGTATACATTTTGAAATTATTTATAACGATTTGTCTCACTTTTAATAAAACTGTTTCATAAAACCAAAGCAGCAGGTGTGTTTATTGACCAGCTCAACCTCTGCTTGAATGAACTATGGTTGGAATCACCTTTTATTAAAACTCTCTCAGCATCCTCTCAGATTTATCTATTTATTTGGTTTGTTAGAAATAAAACCGAGGTAAAGAAATGTTAGGAAATCCTGTCTAATTCTTGTTTGTTGATGTCGGGTAATTGTTCTCTTCGAAATTCTGTCAATTTCTTTTACAGACTGGTGATTGATGGAAATTACCCAAAATAAGAGTAAACAGGTTCTTTGGAAAATGGCCGCTGAAACGCTGCAAATTTGTTGGCCCACACATTTAAATTTAAGGCTTAAAATCATTTAAGCAGGCAGACAGATATGTGCACTGGTATTTAAACACTGGTATTTAAAATATAAAATAAAACCAAAATGTGAATAGAATTAAAAATCCTCCTTCTCACATATAAAGCCTTAAATGGCCAAGCTCCATCTGATATCAGAGATCTGATTGTTCCTCATGTTCCTAACAGAGACTTCGCTCTCAATCTGCAGGGTTCATTGCTTTCATGTTTTTACATTGTGTCATCTCAGGTCACTTTATAGATCCAGATCAACCAGATCATCCAGTCAGATTGATTCAAAGTTTTCTATCTAAGGAAAACCAGCTGATTGCATTGACTCATTGACTCTTCAGCAATCCCTCACACTAAGCATGCTTGTAGCGACAGTGGAGAGGAAAAACTCCCTTTGAACAGGAAGAAACCTCCAGCAGAACCAGGCTCAGTGTGAGCGGCCATCTGCTGAGGCCCACTGGGGTTCAAGGAGACAGAAGCAGACATAGAAAAAGAAGCATAGATACAAAAGGCAACTGTCAACCAGCTCCACAGGCGGCCCCGAATCATTAGTTGTGTTTTTCCCATGTCTCTCCATACAAATCTATAGACGGACTTGTTCTTGGTTGACCTGTAACCGTCGAGTCGCCTTGGTTCCCATCAATCCTTCTTTAGAACCATCCTGGTCTTCCTCAGGTATTGACTGATGGGCGTCACCCTGATAAATGTTGCAGTACTTTGGTGCAACAAAGTTTTTTTCATTTCTCTATAATCCTCAGAACAACAACCTGGATCATTGAAAAAAAATGGTGGTTAGGGTTAGAAGATCAAGCCAACGCTGTTTAACTTCTACTAATAAATCAGTAGTTGGTAGGACAATAAAGCTTGTATTAATCCTCCTGCAGCTATAATCTATAAATAAAGTCACTTTAAATCAAAATCACTATAAATATGATTTTGAACATTTTGAACTGAAAAAGCTTCCTGGATGGGAAGCGAAACATCTTCAAACTTGGAAACAAAGTCCAGTGGATATTTTTCTTTCTTTTTTGTAATAACTCAATTCAATTCAATTCAGTTTATTTATATAGCGCCAAATTCACAACACATGTCATCTCAAGGCACTTTACAGTTCAATCAGATCATACAGTCAAATTGATACAAAGTTTTCTATCCAAGGAAAACCAGTTGATTGCATTGACCCATTGACTCAAATACAATCCCTCACACCAAGCATGCCTGTAGCGACAGTGGAGAGGAAAAACTCCCTTTTAACAGGAAGAAACCTCCAGCAGAACCAGGCTCAGTGTGAGCGGCCATCTGCCAAGGCCGACTGGGGTTCAAGGAGACAGAAGCAGAGATACAAGAAGCAGAGATACAAAAAGCAGCTGTAAAAGGCGGCCCCGTCCAGGAAACACACAGCCAGGCAGACGAGCTCCAAGGCAGCTCCCATGCCAGAGGATGAAGAGAGCACATCCACCCAGCCACGGCCAGAGAAACAGGACCACACTGGAAGACAGGCCGATCTCCAACATCTACAAACAAGGGTGTTGATGGAAGCAGCACAGCTGATGTTTCTTTCCTGGATGACGTCACAGCCAAACAGGAACAGACGAGGCAAAGCTACTCTGAGGAAAAGCAGAGAGAGCAGAAGGTTAGAGATTGAACTAACAGATTCTGCAGAATAGGAGAACAGAGAGAGAATGAAGCAGAATGATGAAATGGGGGTCCCTATGTCCTCCAGCAGTCTAAGCCTATAGCAGCATAACTATAGAGAGAGAGCTCAGGATAACCTGAGCCACTCTAACTATAAGCTTTATCAAAAAGGAAAGTTTTAAGCCTAGTCTTAAAAGTAGACAGAGTGTCTGCCTCACGGACTAAAACTGGTAGTTGGTTCCACAGGAGAGGAGCCTGATAACTAAAAGATCTGCCTCCCATTCTACTTTTAGAAATTCTAGGAACCACTAGTAAACCTGCAGATTGAGAGCGAAGTGCTCTGTTAGGAACATAAGGAACAATCAGATCTCTGATATAAGATGGAGCTTGGCCATTTAAGGCTTTATATGTGAGAAGGAGGATTTTAAATTCTATTCTGGATTTAACAGGAAGCCAATGAAGAGAAGCCAGGATAGGAGAGATATGATCTCTCTTTTTAATTTTCATCAGAACTCTGGCTGCAGCATTTTGGATCAGCTGAAGGCTTTTAACTACAGTTTGTGGACTTCCTGATAGTAAAGAATTACAATAGTCCAGCCTTGAAGTAACAAATGCATGGACTAGTTTCTCAGCATCACCCCTGGACAGGAGATTTCTAATTTTTGCAATGTTCCTCAGATGAAAGAAGGAAATTCTAGAAACCTCTTTGATCTGGGATTTAAATGACAGGTCCTGATCAAAAACAACACCAAGATTTTTTACTTTATTATCTGAAATCAGTTTAATCCCATCCAAATGAAGTGACTGGCTAATCAGCTTCTTTTTCAGAGACTCTGGTCCAAAGACTATAACTTCTGTTTTGTCTGCATTCAGAAGCAGAAAGTTAAGAGTCATCCAGGTTTTTATGTCTTCAAGACATGCTTGTAATCTATGTAATGGGTTAGCTTCATCTGGATTTATAGACAGATATAGCTGGGTATCATCAGCATAACAGTGGAAATTAATCCCATGCTGTCTAATAACTCTACCAATTGGGAGCATGTATAAAGTAAAGAGAATTGGTCCTAGCACTGATCCCTGTGGTACTCCACAGGTAACCTTTGAGCGTGTTGAAGATCTATCATTAACATAAACAAACTGAATTCGATCAGATAGATAAGATTTAAACCAGTCTAGTGCTGTTCCTTTAATTCCAACAAAATATTCAAGTCTTTCTAAAAGAATATTATGGTCAACTGTATCAAATGCAGCACTAAGATCCAACAGGACGAGCACAGATACAAGTCCATTATCTGAGGCCATGAGAATATCATTAGTGACTTTCACCAGAGCTGTTTCAGTGCTATGATGAGCTCTAAAGCCAGACTGAAACTCTTCAAAAAGTTCATTATGGTGTAAGTGGTCGCAAACTTGTTTGGCAACTACTTTCTCAAGAATTTTGGATAAGAAAGGAAGATTGGATATAGGTCTATAATTAACCAAGTCATCTGGGTCAAGAGACGGTTTCTTAAGCAGAGGTTTAATTACAGCAACCTTAAAAGCTTTAGGTACATATCCCTGTAACAGAGATAGATTAATCACATCTAAAATGGAGGAGGAGATCAAAGGGAATACCTCCTTAAATAACCTGGTTGGAACTGGATCTAACATACAAGTTGAAGGCTTAGATGAAGACAATAATTTTGCTAATTCAGAAAGTTCAACTGGATCAAAGCAGTCTAAACCCGGTTCAGATTCCATGACTACCTCAGGTACAATCGTGGATAGAGGAGTGCTTATGATCTTATTTTTAATAACATCAATCTTATTTATAAAGAATCCCATAAAATCATTGCTGCTAAGAGCAGGTGGAATGGACGGTTCAACAGAGCTATGGCTCTGGGTGAGTTTGGCAACTGTATTAAAAAGAAATCTAGGATTATTCTTATTCTCCTCTATTAATGAGGAGAAGTATGCTGCTCTTGCTTTACAAAGGGTCCTCTTATACAGCAGTAAACCATTTTTCCAGACTAGGAAGGACTCCTGCAGGCCTGTGGAGCGATATTTTCTCTCCAGTTTCCTAGCATTTTGCTTCAAAGTACGCAGCTCTGCATTAAACCAAGGAGCAAGCTTTCTATTTTTAACGGTTTTCATTTTCAAAGGAGCTGCGTTGTCTAAGGCAGTACGCAGAGAACTAGCAACCCCATCAACAAAATCATCAACCTGTGAAGGGGAATAAGCTATACTTTTGCACTCTGCAGCACTGTTTAGCGACACAGAGGAGAGAGAAAGTGAAGCCGATTCTTTAAAATTTATAACTGCACTATCTGATAAAGATCTACTAAAATTGAACCTTCTTTTGGGGGAGGAGAACTCTGTTAAAGTAATCCTGAAGGTTATTAGAAAGTGGTCAGAGAGGACAGGGTTGTGAGAAAATACTGTTATTTCTTCACATTCTATGCCGTATGTCAGCACAAGATCCAAAGTATGAAGATGAGAATGTGTGGGACTATTCACATTTTGAACAAAGCCAATAGTGTCTAAGATAGCATCAAAGGCTGCTCTTAAGCTATCGCCCTCAATGTCAGCATGGATGTTAAAATCTCCCACTATGATGACCCTGTCAGTATTTAATACCAAATCAGAAAGGAACTCTGAAAACTCATCTAAAAATTCAGAGTAAGGACCTGGCGGACGATACAAAGTTACAAGAAGAAGAGGTTTTCTTGCCTTGAAATTTGGATGAGGGAAATTAAGGGTTAAATGTTCAAAAGAGTTGTAGGTATTAACTGTTTTGGGAGTAATCAGTAAGTCAGACTGGAATAACTATGACCTAGAATCTTTAAAGCATATAAATATGGATGCTAAAGAACATCAGACTGTTCTGCTTCATGTTTTTCAGGGTTTAGCTCAGTTTTGGTTTGTCCTCTTCCTTAGTTTATGATATTTAATCAGCAGAAGTTGTAAATCCTGGAGCTGCATGAAGCTCAGGGGCTTTTGCATGTTCAGTTCAGACTAGCGCTCTGTGAGTTCAGCCCATTTTTTCTCCTCTCTCTTTTCACGTCCAAAACATTCTGCAGAGATTCTCATTTAAGCGGAATTCAGCCTAAATTCCAGTGGAAACAAGGACACAGTGTGGATCCAGTCATGTGACAGGCAGAGCGGGACAGCAGGAGGAACTGAACCAGCTCAGGTAGGACTGCTTCTGCAGGTCGCTGAACGAATGAGGACTTAACGCAGCTGCAGGCGGGTCTGATCTGCGTCAGACTTCCTGAGGTGATCAACGTTGCTGAGTTCAGCTGGAGTTTAACTGTAGATTCATCTCAGGAGATTTCTTTGCCCTGATGAGGGTTTGGACCTCAGCATGTGTTTAAGCAGGACAGGACGGATCCGTCCTCTGGGACATTCTGGATCTGTTAAATAAACAACCAGTAAATCAGCCTGAATAGTTTATAAAAAGGTCCCTTATGATGAGCTGATTAAATCTGGACCTTTTTATGATCAATAATTAAATCTAAATGATCAATTCTCCATCAGCATGAAGCGTTGGTTCATCCAGCAGAGGGCGCTGCTGGAATATTTTTAATAGTGGAGAAATTTACTTGGTTCAGCTGAAAACTTCATCTTTGGATGTTTCCTGACGGAAAGGTTCAGGTTCCTGAGTAGAATCTCTGTAAAGCTGATAGGAACATTAAATAAAACTTTTATTTATGGACCAAACATTAAACTAAATAAACTTCACTGCTTATGAGCCACAGGTGTGTTTTCTGACCTCTCTGACCTCTTCCATACCTGTGGACCCCTCAGCACATCTCTGGACCAGTTTCCATCATGACGCGTTTGTCCTTCGCCATCCCGTCCTTCTGCTCTTCACTCCTCCGCTCCCTCCCCCCCACCGTCAGAGACCTGGATGTCCCGCCTCTGTTCCGGAGACGCTTCGTCCTTGGGGGGTACCGTCCCGTGGGCCAGCCATGGCGGCTTTACCTTCAGAGCTTGTTCCAGATGCACAACGACGCCTTGACTGTGTGGAGCCCCCTGTTGGCTGCTGTGGTGATAGCACTGAGGTTCATGATGTTCACCGTGCTGCGAGGAGGGGTACGGCACTGATCGGCCCCATGATGTCCTCACATTTCTCCATCCTCACCTCTGATTTCTGTGCCTCTAGGGGGTCTTGGGCTTCCGCCTGCAAGGTCCTGAGGGACAGGGTCTTTCAGTAGATGTGTCTTCATTACCTCTGGTCTTCTACATGTTCTTCACCCTCACATACCTGAGCTGCAGGTGAGTTTTATTTATTTTAAAAAAAAAGAAAAGTTTTTGATTACAGCCACAGACTTCAAAGTACTTCATTGAGATCTTCTTTAACCAACCAAAACAGTCTGGAGCTGAGAAGAGGAAGGAAAAGGATAGCAACCATCTGAAAAGTGTGGATTGTCTTTATATTCACCTTCCTGAGTCAGTCTAGCTGCACGAGTTTTGGGGTTTGTCTCCACCCGCTTTGCAAATGCAGACTGAAGCTCTTGTCAGTTCTAATTGAAAACTTTGGTTCTGTAAGGTTGTAAGGACCTTTTGTCAAAACCTTTAACACAAAAGCAGCAAAAATTACATAAAACAAATGGTTGACCACATTTCTGTTTGACCTTTGAACTTTCATAAATTACTTGTAATGCAACAACAGGCTTGATTTGAGAAACAGTCTGGGAGCGGCCATCTTTGCCCAAATCTAGTAGCCCCTCCCTCCTGCCATCTTCCAGCAGTGACGTCACGGTGCGGTAAGCCTAGCGCCATTCTCCCCGCTTTACAAGCTAAATCAATGGGAACTACTAGACACATCTGCAATCAACAACAATTATTGAAGATTTCCAGAGGACTTCACCATTGAAATTCACCAGAGCTATAGTGAAACTGACAATGCCCACGTGCATGGCAGCTGGATGCTGGAATACATCGGGTAAAAGTGAAAAAAAGAGTTATTCCACCTTTCTGATTCCTGATCCTCCACGGACGGGTTGGTCGTTGGATCGCCAACTTGAAGAGGGAGGATTTGCCATCGAACTTCTGGCCAGAGAAAAAACCCGTAATATGTAGCCGACATTTGGAAGAAGAATGTTTTCAAGATGACTTGGATAATAGCGCGTTGTGACAAACACCAGATACAGCACTGGGACTTGATCAACAGCCGATACCGCACCGTGACAATGTCACTAACCAGTAGGTGGCAGTAGTGTTCTTTGACAAACATGGATGCCTCCAGTAAAGCACATTCACATGAAAATGACTCTGAATTAAAAACACTGATCATTTATTGAACAGATGGAATCATTTCAGATTTAAAGAACTTTAAGAAGTTTGAATTCTGAATATGAGCGACTTTTCCTGTAAATAAATTATTGTTACACAGATGTCTCCATATTATCTACTCTGCAATGCATTCAGGTGTTTATCATGGAGTCTAGGTCCTGTAGCGAGTATTGAGGCTCTGCTGGGAACGTCTGACTGAGCCCTTGAGGCAGCAAGCAGGTATCATGATGCTAACTGATGCTAAGTTGTTCGGGTAAATGCAGAGGTAACAATTTGGACAGTTCAGACCAGTTGGCCTTAAAGCAACTAGCAAACCACCCAGAACCTCAAGAGGGGGAAGCAGTGCTTCGCTAAGACTGTTTATAGTGAGAGCTGCTGACCTGATATGATCAGATGGAAGGAATACTGTGATCAAAGAAGAGATTTGGTGCTTGGGTCTGGATTGATTGATTCATTACCACGACTGAAGTCACAGAGGTGGTCAAAAAAGTCCTGGGGGTGGAAGAGATCCACCCAGAGCACCTTAGATGTTGTTGGGCTGTCATGGCCGACACTCCTCTGTAAGAGGAACATAAAGGTTATTGTAGCATCTCCCCCGAAAGATGGTCAACACTTGTCTGATGGTTATCTTGTTCACTGGAATCTTAGAGTTACCAACAATAATCCTTTAAATCAGGGATCTTCAACGTTTTCCAGGCCAAGGACCCCAAACTGATGCTGAGATGCAGCAGGGACCCCCTAATTATAGATGTTGTGTTCTATCAAACTGGTCCTATAGTCACTCTATTACAGATGGAGTAATGTAACTAAAGTAATCCCTCCCTGGGATTATTAAAGTATTTCTGATTCCTGGTTGATGGGACAGGTGTTGTGAATGAAACGGTGTCCAGCTTGAAAGAGCTCCTGTGTGTCTCTGAATGTGAGCATTGATGACTGAAAGACATCTTCTGCCTCCATTTATCTGTTTACTACAGTCTGTTGGATTCATGTTAATGTGGATTCAAAGACATTTCAATTAGTGGGAAAAACTGCAGGGGGGAATATAGAAAAGGTAATCAACCAAAACTTTTGTGACCCCCATGCAGTACCTCTGTGGACCCCCTAAAGGTTGTGGACCCCCTGTTGAAGACCTTCGCTTTAGACCAACCACAGTAAGGATTTTAAATATTGCTAATAATAATATTAGCAATATGTAAGCTACGGAGATTTAACACATACAGAAAAAAGTTCTTCAAATGCTGAAAATCACCTCAAAATGCATGAAGACAGATTAAACATGTTTTATCACATAAACACCAACCTTGTGCCACTTCAGAGGCTGCAAATCCTTCAAATAAAGCTTTTTTTTTTACTAGCTTTCCGTCTTTTACTACGTTTAATTCGCAGCCTCTTCTTCTCTGTATCTTGTGGTAGCCACCAACTAAGACCTGATCACGTAGTTTCAAAGTAAAGTCCCTTAAAACAAGGTAAAATGTAAAGCATTATAAATTCACAAAAATAATGGAGGCAAAAATAATATCTCATAGTAATTTTAAACTGTGATATTTCCTGCAGCAAAACTAGAAAATGGTTCATTTACAAGCAGAACGTCAGAGACTGAACTAACAAATACTGCAGAATGGGAGAATAGAGATGATGGACGGGTCCCTTTGTCCTCCGTCTGATGACTGAAGGTCGATGTGACGCAATGAGCTGCTGTCTGCCTGACCTTTGACCTCCTCTGTGTTGATGTTGCAGTGCAGCTGCTCACCTTTTGAAGCCCCACTCTGAGCGAGCTCACTACTTGCTCTCCGTCCTCAACAATGTGGGCGGGGCCATGTACCTGTACTGCTGCGCCTCTGCACTTTACCTCTACAGCACCGACTACACCTGGACACAAAGCATGCTGGGAAAGGTTGGGCTGTTTGATTACCCTGGGTAAACAATGGATAAATGCTCTATCTGAATCCTGCTGATTAGAGAGATAGATGTTGATTAGATTTAGAATCAGTTGCTGGGAAATGTGTGTTCCTGGTTTTTCCAGACGGTGTTTCTGGTTTCAGATCTTCCTCCCGGCTGCAGCGTTTCTCTCCTGGACCTCCTGCTGCGTCTCCTGTCATGTTGAGGTCCGTTCCTGCTGGACGAGCAGGTTCCACAGGAGGCTCTACAGCCTGACCATGATCACTGCTACCGGCCCCATCGCTCACCGCCTCACCAGCAACAGCTGGGCAGGCAGCCCTGCAGCTTCACTGCATCTCCTCCAGGTGGCGCTCACCATGAAGGCTCTCATCTAATTGCTGCTTAATTAAGAATAATAACTGTCTAAATTCTGATTAGGATAAGATAAGATCAGGTTAGACTTTATTGTTGTGAGATCGGCTCTAAAAACAACAGAAAGTGCAAAAGAAGGCAAAGGTGCATCATAGAAGTAAATTTACAGATCTATATTGAGTTTGATGATATTTTAATCTGTCCACCAGATGGGGCTGTCCCTGTTGGCAGCCTTCTTCTTCTCCTGCTCCTCACCTGAGTGTTTGTCCCCGGGCAGCTTTGATCTCCTCGGTCACAGCCAACAGCTCTTTCATGTCCTGCTGTCACTCTGCGTCATGGTCCAGCAGGAGGCGCTGTTCTGTGACTTCCTGTGGAGACGCCCTGCGCTGTCCCGGCTCTTTGGGGAGGAGCACCTCCTGCTGGTCTGCAACTCCTTCTGCTGGTTGACCTTCTGCTGCGGCGTAACGGTGCTCGTCCTGAGCAGCAGAGTTTGGACTCGGCTCACCACAGAAGAAGAAGGGTGATGTTGTATTTTAGGTAGTGTCCCAATAATCATACTTCCACCCTTACATGTAATTGTCGAAATAATTTACCTTAGTTTGGTTCTAACTGAACTGTACGTGGGAATAAAAAACTGTTGCTTGTTACAGTTTTAAAGTATTTTTTGCAGTAAGATCACAGTGACGCTCCCGCCATTTTGGATGTCACAGACGCCATGATGTAACCTTCACTCTCCCAACTCTGGACTCTTTCCTTTAACGACTCTTTTCCTTTTTCACTTCATTAAGGGGCAGAGTGTGTAGTGCGGGCATTGGGACAAGTCACTGCTTTCCCATCACGGATCAATAAACCAGTGTGTTGTAACTGGTTCTGATGCTTTAACTGCATACTTTCCCACAGTCCACACACGTCGGCCATGTTGGATTTTGCTGTTGGGGTTGAAGGGAGACGACACCGTTTTCAAATATCAGAGCCCAACAGGAATAAATACACCTGAGCTAAATAGTATTTTTTTAACCATTTCTTTGTTTCTGAGGGTGAGTTTTCTTTAAACAACGAAATTCAATAATTAAAGTGACCAATATTACATGAATAAAATATATTTAAATTCCACCCCTTTGTTTAGAATTATTATATTTTTACCCAGTATTGTTGTTTTGGGTGGAATTTGACCCATTTGGTCTGATTTTAGATCTATCTGTTCGGGTCAAGTCAGGACTTGTTGCTTTAAGGTCTCACGACCTGTACATGAGTGAAGTGTTCCCGCCTCTAACTCCTGCTGATCTTTGAGGGGCATACAGGAATTATAAAACGGTGATTAAAAAAACAGCAACACAGGAAGGACTCAGCTGCAGAGGAAAATCAGCAGCTGGCCGCTCTCATATTTCCTTGGGTGGGGAGAGCCAGACCTTTACAGGAAGCTGGAAGACCTGGAGGAGGTTATTTTGGAAGGGACCTTCTCAACACTGGGCTGTCCCACACAAGCTAAGCTGCTAAAGAGTGCTATCTATTAGCATGCCTTCTAAAAATGTAAGTCTAAGATTTAAGATATATATTCAGATTTATGTTATAAGATATGAATATACAGATATAAGAAATACATTTAGATTTAAGATACATACTTAGCTTTATATTTAAAACTGTAAGTGGTGTCAGGTGCAAACCCTCAACCAGCTACCTTCTGGTTGAGGGTTTTAACCCCAGGATAACTCTGTCATTGTGTCCTTGAGCCAGGCATTTCTCCTCTATTGCTAACTGATGGTGGTCAGAGGGCCTGGCGTACGGCAGCATCGCTCCGGTCAGTGAGCAACAGGAAGCTGTGGCTCTAACGTATCCTGCCACCATGCATGACTGACTGTAGAGTAGAGCGACTGGAAGACCTTGGACCTTCCAAAGATGCTATTAGAATCCACCTTTTAACATTTACGTATGAGTATAGGATTTAAGTAAAGTTTTAAAAGTTATATGTAGCGTTTTCCCTTTAAATGTTGGAAAAAAAGTGAAAGAAATGTTACTACATATTTTATTGAATTTTTATATTCAGGCCCCATAAAATACAAATTTTAAATCTATTCACATTTATTGCCTTACAATAAAAAATGAAGACAGCATTTTTATTGGTAGTTATTGTGTTTTTCTGGGAGCAGCAGAGCTGTTCGGACAGAGAGCCTTTCACTCGTCATGTCCTGTAATCCAGCCCAGGCTCTTACCTACATCAGACTAGCTCCTTCTCCAGGGTTGGATGTGTCGCTTCTAGAGAACTTATAGCTCTAGACTGATGTTAACATTTGTGTGATAATCTAAAACATAATAACGCAGAAACAGTAGGAAGCTGAGTGCAGCTAAATGCTTTTTCAGCACCGTGTTACCGTAGTTTGTTTAGTTTTTGAGCAGCCCTTTGGAGGCCAGAGGTCATTTAGCTCAGTGGATATCAGTGTTTCTCTAACTTTCTACACTGAACATTCTTCCATTCTTTGTAAATATTGTCCTTTTTTCATGAAGACAGGGAGGGATCAGCTTTTATTCTCTAGCCTCTGGTTGTTTTGCCCTTCATGTGTAGATCTTATCTTTCAGCTTCATCGCTCCAGCAGTCGAGCAGAAAGTGTCGGTTAGACAGTTTGGGTGGAGCTGCTGATTAAGCTACAGTTTCAGGTTGATTTGGGCTTCAACAAGCTTATCAGCTGCAGCGGGTGGTGGGTATAAAAAACTACAAACACTCCTGCCTCTGCTGTGTTTCCTGGAGCTGGTTGACAGTTGCCTTTTGTATCTATGCTTCTTTTTCTATGTCTGCTTCTGTCTCCTTGAACCCCAGTGGGCCTCAGCAGATGGCCGCTCACACTGAGCCTGGTTCTGCTGGAGGTTTCTTCCTGTTCAAAGGGAGTTTTTCCTCTCCACTGTCGCTACAAGCATGCTTAGTGTGAGGGATTGCTGAAGAGTCAATGAGTCGATGCAATCAGCTGGTTTTCCTTAGAAAACTTTGAATCAATCTGACTGGATGATCTGGTTGATCTGGATCTATAAAGTGACCTGAGATGACATGATGTGAATTGGAACTTTAGAAATAAACTGAATTGTGGTCAAAATTACAACAGTTTTAGGTTCTGAAGTTCTGAACTGATCCAGAATGATCCAGAACCTGAAGATGGGGATGAAAAGCATGTTTCCACCTGCAGGGAGTCTGATCGCGAACACACAGCTGCAGCTACCTGAATGCAAGTCCCACCAGACGATGGACCAGATGATGAGAAAACGGTTTTAGGAGCCTCTGATTGGCTGTGCAGTGAGGAAGAGGAGGAGGAAGAGCCTCTCTTGCTGCTGCCTGTGTGTGTTTTGCTGTGTGTGCTTTGGTGTGATCAGCTGCGTATTTGTTCACCCAGTCGGTCCGTTAATGTGGAGCAGGAACTCCAGTAGAACCAGAACTCCCAGCTCACAGGTTCGTTTGCACTTTTACTTCTTAATTAACAGGTTTAATTAACTTAAGCAACAATATAATCAGTTCAGCATCTTCTTATGTAGACTCGTGTTTAAATGCTGTTTTTATTGAATGACAGGAGCAAAGTTTGCTGTGATCAGATGTTTTAATGAAGGATGATGTATTTCTGGGTCTTGACCTCATGACCTTTACATGCTGTCATGATATTAAGAAACAATAAACAAATTAAAAACCTGTTTAATTTTTTCCAAAGTAAATTAAATGAGCCTGAGGTTCTTGGTTCTGAGGTTCTGGTCCAAAACAAACACTGCAAAACCTGCTGAGCCTATAAAGTTAATCATTCTTAGAAAAACTCTGATTGTTATGATTATCTGGGTAAAAGACTTTTTCTAAACTGTTGTTTTCTTTTATGTTTTTATCACTAAATGTTTACACCCTTGCTGGGTTTTCAGGTTTAGTTGCTTTAGTCTTCAGTTCTGTCACTGGGCTGTTTGCTTTATTATTATAAAAAATAATTTATTAACTTTTTTAATGCATTTTGTATTTTTTAATTTCAAAGTCTTAAAACTGAGTCCTAAAATGTTTTTGAGGCGGTAGAAGGAGGTTTTGCAGAAGTGGGTCAAAATGCTGCACCTGTGTTTGTAACTGTAGAAGAAGGGCAACGTTTCTGCCCAGAGAATCAAAGGTATAGATTCTGTTTTTAGAGGTCTTTAAATTAAGATTAAGACATTTAGTTTATCCAAGCTTCATTTTCCGTGCATGGAGATGGATTGTGTTAAAGTTAAAGAGTCAGTTTTAATGTAAAGGAACGTGTCGTCTGCACAGCAGTGAAATGAAATCGTGTGATGAGTGATAAAGCTATGATTGGGAGCCAGTAATGAAAGGGTGGGCCAAGGACGGAGCCCTGAGGGACCCCACGGTTGACTGTATGAGTTCATAACACTGGCATCTTATCACTGGCATTGTTGACATTGTTTTTGGTTAATTTTTCTATCCTTTTCCTCCCGCTGAGTTATCTAGCCTCTGACTAATTCATTAGCCTCCATTCTAGTGGTTTGTTTTCTTGTTTTGTTGTATTTATTGTTATTTGATCATTTTCCATCATTCAGGCGGTTTATCTTTATTTTTTTGGTGTTTTGTGGGTCATCTGTCTCCAGTTCAGGTATTTTTTGTTGTTAATCTCTAATTAGCCTCGGAGCTCCGCTGGTTGCCGCAGTCCTCTCAACTTCGGAAATCGTTTTTTAAATTACGCATTAAATCGGTAAATGGACTATATAGTGACGCTTTAAAGTATAATATTCTCGCCTCATATGATCTTAAAACGTATTTTTATTGAACAACAGCAAGAGAAAGAGAACTTTTAACGTCCAATGGAGCGCCCTGTTAGCTGCTGCTGCAGTGCATGCTGCTGTTTCTCCAGCGTCGCGCAGCTTTGTCGTCACGCCCTGGAAGCCCCGCCCGCTTTGCATACAGACCAAAACCCATCTCTGCGTTGTGATTGGCCGGCCAGTTCTAGGGCCTGGGGCATTGATCGAGGCTAGTCCACTGCAGGTAAAAATAATTTTGCTCACTGGCGGGTGGGGCTGGTTTACTAGGCTGGTCTACATAACTTATAAGGAAATCCTGTGGTGAGTGATGATGCAACCAAGGGTGGAGCGTACAGAGTAAAGTGGGGCCAAGGGCAAAGCCCAGAGGGACCCCACAGACCTTTGTTGTCTCAACAGATACGTTCTTGTTGGGTACATTTCTAGTTTTCCTCCCTTCCTTCCTCTATCAGTCCTTTTATTTGCTTTTTAGGTGGGTTATTATTTTTGTTGTTTGTTTTTTAGAGTTTTGTGGGTCTTATGTTTCAAGTTCAGGTATTTATCACCTGCTAAATGGCCAATTAGTTGTTCTGTTTGTTTTCAATTCTATTCAGTTTATTTCTATAGCTCCAATTCACATCATGTCATCTCAGGCCCTTTCCAGTTCAACCAGATCATCCAGTCAGATTGATTCAAAGTTTTCTATCTAAGGAAAACCAGCTGATTGCATCGACTCATTGACTCTTCAGCAATCCCTCACACTAAGCATGCTTGTAGCGACAGTGGAGAGGAAAAACTCCCTTTGAACAGGAAGAAACCTCCAGCAGAACCAGGCTCAGTGTGAGCGGCCATCTGCTGAGGCCCACTGGGGTTCAAGGAGACAGAAGCAGACATAGAAAAAGAAGCATAGATACAAAAGGCAACCAGCTCCACAGGCGGCCCCGTCCAGGAAACACACAGCCAGGCAGACGAGCTCCGAGCCAGCTCCCATGTCAGAGGATGAAGAGGTTTTCAGTTGAAAATCTTTCACCTTCTGTTTTACTCTTTGCAGAATCTTTTGTTGTAATTTTTTGGGGTATTTAGTTGCTTTCACTGGAGGGACTATTTTTCTCTGCTGGTCTGGGAGCGCCTTGGGATTTCCCCAGAGGAGCTGGACCAAAGGGGCTGTGGAGAAGGACGTCTTTCTTAGAGATTTTACTTTAAAATCCGCAGGAAAACTCCAGCAAACTCAGGCCAGTAGAGTTCCTGTTGTTTGCTTTCATGTTGAAGGATGGTTGTTCGGAGTTTGGTGACAGAATTCCTTGGAAGAAGATTAAGGGCGTTGCGTTCCTGGTAGGGATAGAAACCTTCTAAATGTCCAGAGACTCTGCTGGCCTGGTTCTGTGACTGACTGGTGTTGGTCTCTCATCTGATCCGACATGTTGAACAGTCATAAAGTCAGAAACACCCTGAAACTCAAACACAGAGAGCTGAGCCTGAACACACCTGGTACCTGCTTTAATGTAAACACGATTTCAGCGGGTTCTGTTCAAACAGCTGCTGCTCCTTCATGCGAGTCAAACGGAAACAATCCGCTGAGCTCTCAGTGATCGGAGGATGAAATTAAATTTTCCGACCCACAGAGCCTCTTTGTTCGTTCTGCTGAAGCTCAGCTGAAAAACGTCTGCCGTGTTCAACCGGACCTCACGCAAAATTTGCATTTTGATGGAAACAGAAAGCAAACAAGCTGCAGCTCATTTTCATTCACGGCTGGTGGGGGGGGGGCTGCAGACCTTTAGCTCGTCTCTCATACGCCTCTGGATCCAGAACCAGTAGAGAGTCGTCTGGTGCAGAAAACCCGATCCTGGATGCCTCAGAACCTGCATCTGGTTGCTCCACCATCACCTATCTGTTTGGTGTAGATCTATATGAAACCATCAGAACATAAACTGGTGAGTGACTTCTAATACTGAATCTATTATCCACCCTAAAAATGTGAGGCGGTCATGTGAGCCAGAACGGGTCTAGAACCAGATCTGAGTTTAAACCTAATGGGCGTTAACCCCTTATCTGCTGGCCGGTTTACTCACCTCCTTTCTGGTCATCAGCATCTTCTCTAGACTGTTTGGTGAGTCTCAGTGTTGGTGTCATTTCAGGGTCGGATCGGATCGGATCGGATCCGTCGCTGTTTCAGAATTCTCCATGGCTGCATTGGGAGCAGAGGTGACCGGGTCTTGGTTCCTGTCTCCAGGGCTCTTCGGTCTCTTGGTTTTTCTCCTCCTCCTCTCCATCTTCCTCACCGCTCTCTGCAGCGACTGTAACAGGTCAGTTTAGGTTCTGCAGCAGCGTTTGTTCTTCAAACAGCCAGCAGGGATGAAGTAGTTTAATCTCCAGATATTCAGCCCATCCTTTGAACCGTCTGAGAGTTATGCAGCAAGGTTCTGAGTAGGAACCTCGTGGTGCCGAGCCCTTCTTCTTTAATCCTGCAGAAATATTCAGATGATTCAAAAGACCTAAGGTTTTCATGCTTACAGTAAGGTCAGAACCACTGACCCATGAAGATTCCTGGAGGCGAGGAGGTCAGAGCTGATAAACCAGCAGCTGGAGGAGATGAAGACTCATGAGAAACCATCAACGTCTCCATGTTGAAGAAAAGCTCTGAATGATGATTAGAAAAGGAACCAGATGGAAACCAAACAGCTTCATCAACAATGTCGTCTCTGTTTCAGACACTCGTTTGAGCTTCAGGACCCGAAGACAGAAAAAAACCCTTCAACTCTCATCAGAGTGGTAAGAACAGCAGAACCTCCCAGCAGAACCAGAGCAGAACCTCCCATCAGAACCAGAACATGGGCCTGAACAAATGAACTGATCTGTAATCCGATTGGCAGGTGAGGCTGGAGGAGGTGAGGGAGAACCCGATGATGGGAGAGATCCAGAAGGATGAGGGAGGTGAGTCGGTTTCCTCCAGAGGTCTGAATGTGGTTCTGCTAAAAGTTCTGCAGAACCCGTTCAATCTGTGTTCATTTTCTGTTTCAGAGTTTCATCATGAAGGAGATTCGGCTGAAGCCTCAGACAGCCAGCAGGGGGAGCCGCAGACCCTGCCAGGTCAGACACAGGAATAAAACCAGAACTGAGGAGTAATAACAGAATTATCTGAAGCATCAGAATGAAACCAGCAGGGACCATCAGCAGGAAGCAGGTCGGTTTCCTGCTGGTTCAGGTCCACACTTGGTGCTGAAGTTCCTCCAGATCTTCTGGATGTGACGTTATCTGCAACACTGGAAACACTCAGATGTCTGTCAGGAACCTGCAGGCGTCCAGAACCCGACCCGCCTCTCCAGCAGACCGGCCTGATTTTAGGCCTGACTCTGATCCTTAACCTCCAGACAGATTAACTCATTTTCATTCATGGACTGAGGGAAAGTTTAGGCGTGTTTGCATGTCAAATGATCTCTTCTTCCATGGAACGGATGCAGGACAAAGAACCAGTTCTTAAAATATATTTACTTTAGTTACTTTAGTAACTTTGATCTCTGACAAATATTGGTCTGATCTCCATCTGGCCCAATCAGGGGCCTCTCTCTCTCTCTCTCTCTCTCGACCAGGGTCCCCAAACATTTCAACCTCTGACCCCAAAATCTCAACACAACAGACTGAGGATCACATTAAATTACTCTAGATAAACAGAAATCATATTATTTTTTAAAATAAACGTGTTTTTAATGTCATTTAATTATTCAGTCAATTCTTTTTAATGTATTTATATCAGTTAAAGAGATATGTCTTTATTTAAATGAGTAGTAAAGACTTCAAAATGCATTCCCATATTGTTGAAAGAAAATATTTTTTAAGCCTGAATGGAAATTCGAAAAAATGTTTCTAGAAAAAAAAACACTTAAGAAAAACTTGTGAATTAGACAAAGATTTAAAGACTTATTATTGTTTTCTTAGTTCTATTTTTTATATATTTCAAAATGTATTTTTTTTTAATCTTTCTCAGATTAAGTTTTATGAACTACATTATTTTCAAATTCAGGGTTTCAGGGTCACTTCAAGCCCCCCGAAAAACCTGAGCCCCAAAATGTTCCTGCAAACATCCATGCATATATATATATATATATATATATATATATATATATATATATATGGGGAAAAAAGAACTTTTTTGAGAAATTTTTTTTTAAATTTGAGAAAACAGCAAAGTTTGTTCACTTCCAACAATAATTGACTTAAATTAATTTCAAAGAAACATTTGATCTTTTTAGTACATTTAAATAACACTTTTTGATGAACCTCGACTATTTCTGTGTCAGTTAATAATAACTTCATAAAGTTAACCCTAAATACAAATACTTGTGCAGATTTTGACAACAGACCCTTTTAGATGACTAACGGGTGTTGATATTTGCAGCATAATTAACCAGTTTATGGTCACGTCTCAGGAGGCCTGTTGAACCTTTTAAAATGTAGATTTCAGTGGCTGAGAGACGAGATCAACATCAGATCAATAAATATATAGGGAACTTTAATTAGATAACTAATCAATATTACTGAAGCTTTAAAGGGTTGAAAATGGCAGGTTTGGCTTTTAGGTGGAAATTTGACAAATTAATATTTCAGACCTGGTTTTATAAATAGTGAAGAAAAACGACACAATCAAACATAACATTTTAAATTCATCCCAATTAAAATGTGTCGCCTCAAATAACAAAAAACATTAAATAGTAGCAGCTAAGATAATGAAAGCTAGCGTAGTGAACTGTTTTTACTTAATTTAATTTATAAACATCTTGTGATTTTAAGCTTTTTGGCCTAAAAGTTCAGAGGTAACCGATGGCCCTTCAGGTAATTTATTGGGGTTTTCCGTGTGAATTTCATCAATAAATGAACGTCATGTTTACTTGTCTACATTTATTTCATAAAAATGTACATGTGTGAATTCAGGAAATACTTTAACCTCGTTATTTCTCAGGGATTAAAGTTAATGATTGTCGACCTACTCTAGGCATCATCTTCATCGGTGAAAGTCCTCTCAAACATTGTAAACCAACAACTAACCAGCTGTTAGTTTAATTAGGTTACTAGTCAGCTTAAGTGACCGATGCACTATACGGGAATCTGATTTCCCGATATTTTCTTCCAGACCTACGAACAGACACTGTAGTTTTCTTTCTTCTTCATGTTCATAATTCTATTATAGATCTTTCCAACACAAACCAAAACCGATTGATCGTAAAACAAAAATCAGCGTAATACACAGAATCCGAGCTGATGGTCCGTTTTGAGCCTAAATAGAATTCCAGCACCGGACACAATGAGCAAACATAAACTGCTGTGCTGCCATCTGCTGGCCGAACCATTGAACTAACAGAAAGCCAGATAGTGACTGTTAAATAAAGCCCAACTGTCCTGCAAAGTTTTACGACAATTCATGTGGTGGAAACTGATTTAATGAAATAAATCCATCTATAGCAAAGATCTAGTCAATCCTTCCCAGATCCTCTGTCATGGAGAAAGAAAAATTCAGACATGGACACAGCATTAACATAACAATCAATCAATTTATCTATTTTTTATCCATATTTTATATATTTTTTGTATTTAGACTGTAGAGACTAAGAATAGCGTCTCTAGTATCTGTATTAATGAGAATATTTTCTCACTAATCCATCAACCAATCACATCTCAGCGCCTTGGCAGCTTCTAGGAACTTTAATCCTCCTTTTCCCAGAGCTGTTTCAGTTTAATCCCTCTTGGAATCAAACATTTTTATACACCTGATCTCTGACATTTTCTTTATTATTTTCACACTTTCCTGAAAGATGCTAACTGGCTTAGCCACAATAGGCTACTTCCTTGCTTAACATACATGAAGGGCTTTATTTTCTAGCAGAACAAAAAGTAAGAAACAAAAAGAACTAAAAATACACCAATAGGTGGTGAAAAAAACTAACTCAGCTTTAAAACAAATGATGAAATCATGGAAAGAGACGTACTGCCTCGAGGGCACACAGCGAATGCAGAACAAATTAAATAATCTTATAAATATAAAACACCTTGGGGAAAGAAGATATTCTTGGTTTGTTCGGTTGCCCAGCGGTAGACAATTAAAATGTCTGTCATTGCGTTTCCATGGCAGCAGAGAAACGTTCAGCTCCTGCTGTCCTCCAACATGGCTGACATATTACTGAGAAATGATCCTTCTGATTATTCATTGAGCCTGTTTTTAGAATCCATTCTATGAAAGTCAGCATTAGGATTTCATTTCTCATTATTCTTGCTTTCAGACCCAAACTCCTCAGAGGGAACCTCAGCAATTGTCCCCCCCTGGAGGAGCCACCTGGGGGCGCCAACGAGCAGAGGTGAGGCGCTTTCCAACATACAGTACTGATGGATTCAGGGCTGCATGGTGGGGCAGTGGGTAGTCCTGCTGCTGTGCAGCAAGAAGGTTCTGGGTTTGATTCCAGCCCGGGGTCTTTCTGATTGCAGTTAGCATGTTGTTCCATAGCATGTGTGGGTTCTCTCTGGGTACTCTGGCTTCCTCCAACAATCCAAAAACAGTTAGGTTAATGGGCTTCTCTAAATTGCCTTTAGGTGTCAGTGTGTGCATGGTTGTGTGTCTTTGTGGGTCTCTGTGTCGCCCCCTGACAGACTGGTGACCTGTCCAGGGCGTCCCCCCCCCCCCCCCCCAAGGACTAAATGGGAGGAAATGGATGGAAGAGACGGATTCATTGAGCCACTGATCAGATTTTTAACTGTCTTTCTTCTCAGATCTGAATGGCTCCACCCCTCAGGCCTCCGACCACACCCCCCACACCGCTGGAGAAGGGCGGGGCAACAGTAGGGAAGCCAATCGTCTGTCGACGCAGCTGAATTACATCTCTCCCTCTGACGACAAGAACTCGGTTTATGCCCGAGTCAGCAAGAAGCTTCGTTTGGCCAACTCAGCTCCCACAGCCGAGGAGGCGGAGCCACAGCTGAAGGAGTGCACCCCCCCACTGCCGGACAGGAGAACATGGGTGGAGGACAGAGAGCGCCAGGGAGGGTCCACATTCATGTCCTAACAACCTGCAGGGGGCGCTGCGGCAGGAAGCTTCAGATGTTTCAACATCAGCTGGAGATTTGAAGATCTTCATAATAAAAGCACCCTTCAGAATAAAAGTCTTCAGTGATGACCATGTTGCAGCTCTAAACCACAGAAATGTCCAAACTGAGGCTCACCTGAAGCTTCAGCTCAAACCCGATCCCTGTCAGCGGGTCGATGGAACCAATGACTCCTTTTGTTCAACTCTCCTAATCACCTGGAGGTGATGGGATGACTCCACACTGCTGCTGCTTCCTGTCCATCCACAGGGGGGCGCTGGACTACAAGAAAACCAACCCACAGGGATTATTTTCAAACTGAGGGATTTAATCCGGCCGCGGTTAAATGTTGTTTGCTTCTCATATTTGATTGGTCCAATCCTGAGGAAGGTCTGATGTGTTCTGGTCAGTTGATCCTCGGATTAGATGTTAGTAGGCCTCAACTGTTAAAATACAGAAGAAGAAGAAATGTGGAAACTGAAAATGTTTCTTTATTCTGATCGTCTACAAGGTTATAATTGTTCATGATCTTCCTCAGATGTGACTTCATTCCGATCACTGAGTCCGTGAGCGGCCATCTTTGCCCAAATCTAGTAGCCCCTCCCTCCTGCCATCTTCCAGCAGTGACGTCACGGTACGGTTAGCCTAGCGCCATTCTCCCCGCTTTACAAGCTAAATCAATGGGAACTACTAGACACATCTGCAATCAACAACAATTATTGAAGATTTCCAGAGGACTTCACCATTGAAATTCACCAGAGCTATAGTGAAACTGACAATGCCCACGTGCATGGCAGCTGGATGCTGGAATACATCGGGTAAAAGTGAAAAAAAGAGTTATTCCACCTTTCTGATTCCTGATCCTCCACGGACGGGTTGGTCGTTGGATCGCCAACTTGAAGAGGGAGGATTTGCCATCGAACTTCTGGCCAGAGAAAAAACCCGTAATATGTAGCCGACATTTGGAAGAAGAATGTTTTCAAGATGACTTGGATAATAGCGCGTTGTGACAAACACCAGATACAGCACTGGGACTTGATCAACAGCCGATACCGCACCGTGACAATGTCACTAACCAGTAGGTGGCAGTAGTGTTCTTTGACAAACATGGATGCCTCCAGTAAAGCACATTCACATGAAAATGACTCTGAATTAAAAACACGGATCATTTATTGAACAGGATGGAATCATATTATTAATTTTAATAATTTTAATAAAACACTTATCATCACCTCCTGGAGGCTCCCACAGCGGTGATCTGTTATTTATTGTTGACATTTTTTAATGAATTGTTCCAATTTGTGCGAAGAACCAAATAAACGCGAGAGACTTAGAGTCTAAACCAAGGGCGTAGGTTTGATTTGAACTTTGGTAGGGACACTATCAGTCGGTTGTCATTGGTGCTATGCAATATGCATTAGTGTTTTCACGATACTAAACTTTTCAACTCGATACCGATACTAAGTAAAATATTCAATACTCGATATCCTTTTCGATACCACAAGAATAAAAACAAAGACTCTAAAATTCAACAGAAATATTTTCATTACTAAAAAAAAATACAATAAATAAATAAAAAAAACAATAAGAATAATCTTTTGAGGTTGTATGCTGTGCACAATATTGAGCAAGCTTGATAAAAAAAACTTAAAATGAAGTGTTCCTTCCTTGGCTATGCTTTGCAGACATAATAATGAAAAACCAGTTAAACAAAAATAATCTCAGCAGCTGCTCCTGTTACAAAAAAAGTCTGAAAGTGAAAAATGCAGAATTATTCAAAGTGCATTTTCCACTATTCTGCACTTTAGATGGCTGTATCGATACTTTTGAAAATAAGCATTGTATCCGGATACAACGTTTCAGTATCGATACTTTTTTAAGTATTGATACTTTTGACAACCCTAATATGGATGTCCTTTTTTATGCTGGATGTGAGCATCCGTACGATAAGAGGAATTCATTGTTAAAAGAGAAACGCATCATTTTGCTACATTAATAAAAATGTTATAAGCTCTACACTCATTAGATGCTGTTTATCAATGTTTGAAGCATCAGCGGCTCTGATCAATGTGGAATTAGGACTGTTTTCCACTTTGAAAACGGTTTCATTTGAACGACTAAGACAGAAGGTAAATACAGGATTTTCTTCTGAAGATATAGAATGGTGCAGATTTAAACCCCACTCTTATATTTTTACCTACTATGCTCTCTGTATCAAGCAAAATAATACATTCATTAAAATATTAACTTCACTATAAAAGTGGAACATCTGGGCTGTAGTTACTCTGTGTCGCACATTTCATGTATTTTATCTGGGGCTGAAAAAATGAATCGTATTAATTGATTATTTCAATAATCGTCAACTAATTTAGTGAGTGATTCATCATTAACTGGAGAATAGAGACTCTAAAACATAATAAAAATGTAAAATATGCCTTTCTCCGACAGAGCAACCCACTTAGATCAGTAATTATACCAAAATTTTTAAAATACAACATATATATAATATATAAGATAAAAAAGATGCTTTTGTCTGTCAGTATTCTTCATCCAGAACTCATCAAGAGGAAATATTTTAGTATCACCTGGTTTATTTAGACATCACCTGAAGCACTGAAGGGCAGCTGCTTCACCTACAAGCTGCCCTGCATCATTATTACTGCATATCTGTGTTTCCTATAATCATATAATCTATAAGTGCATTTTTAATAGTAAAGGATTAAATGTAACACAACATTTTATCATTGTCCTATATTGCTTACACAACACTGAGCATTAGCCTAAGTGTATTAAAAGACAATATAACACTATCTTATCTGTAATTTAATAATATCCAAAATAAACAGTCAGATTCAAGCATTTTTACCAGACATTAATGTTTTTACTAATTTACTTATAGACTGTGTGGAAATCTATGTAAGATAAAATCAATGTTAATATTCTTCCTCTGTTGGTTCTTGTCTTTATCCTATTTCTAGAAGTATAAATAGTCAATGAAATTATCATTATTATGTGGAACCCTAATTATGCTTTTTAAACAAAAAATAGCAGATGTTTAGGCGCCATTTCTTGTTGTTATAGGCTACTCTATAAAAGAAATAACACCTGCTAATAATTATACCTGAAAGAGTCGTCAAAAAATGAAAACAGTAACAGCAGCTAAATATCGGTAAAAAGGAAACCCTCACATTTTCTTTCTTAATTGGCTGTGGCTAAGAATCAGAAATGTTGATGCTTACAGCCTTTATTTGCCCATTTTTCCAGCAGTCTTCAGAACTCCTGGCTGACTCAGAATATTTCGCTTTAAAAAAAAAGGTTTTTGTTTTTTAGTGCACATAATATTGCTTTTTTTTTATTGGGACTAGTTTTGCAGCCTAATATTAATTGCAGCAACCGCAGCATTCTAGTTTGAATAAATTTTCAATGTTGCGCTCCAAGCACACCAGGACTAGAAAACAGCCTATCAAGGAGAGAGAAGGCGGGACCTAAGGCAGAACAACCAATGAGAGTGGAGCTAAACAGCGCAGCACAGTTCCATGCGCTGCTACGTGAAAGGGACAGGAGAGACCAGGCAGAGGAGCTGCGAGAGGAAAAGAAGCTGCTGCTGGAAATTAGAAACATGTTGCTCACATCCAATCATTGGTAGGGACAATTAGGACGGTTCAACATGTTGGGAGGGACATGTCCCTATGGTCCCTATGCAAACCTACGCCCATGGTCCAAACTGAGCAGCCTGAACATGTTCAGCAGCAGCAGGACTATGGGATGCACTGTGACGTCACCAACTGTTGTTGGACAAGATGCTAGCTCTCAATCTCCACTGGAATTAGTACCAAAGGTTTGGGTTTGGCTCCAGCACATCCACACCAAACTCCCTGAAGTCGGGCTTACACTGTATGATTGTTTCAATTGTTGCAGACAGCTACAGCTCACAATGTACGACCAAAACGCAGCATTTAAAAGTTCACAGCTCACGATCCATGATGTCACACTCTGCGACGCGACGCTCTGATGCAGAATCCAAATGAAAGACGGAAGCCAAATCAGTAGCAGAGGAATATGAAGCTCAGTAGAGCGAAACCTGCTGCCTTGGCTGATTGGGTAATTTAGAGCTGAAAGCCCTAAAAAGGGCTTCTGGGTTCTTCATCTGAGAGGAAGAAGAAGAAGAATCCTTGTTGCCCACTGAGCCATTTGCCCACCACCACCTTAAGCGTCCGACTGATTTTCATACGTTTGATTTTCCTGACCTTAAGATTCCTGATGGGGGGGTGGTCGTTAGAGGCTGGTCGTCCCTCGTTACCTCCTGGTCACTACACAGCTAAAATCTGTTAGTACCAGTATCAGCATTAATGGCTCTAAGGTCATGTTGAACCAAAAATAATATGTTTCTTTCACTCAGAGTGTTTTTCATGCATTTCTTAAAGAAGAACTTTTGTTATTTTTCTTAATATATTTGGGCAAGTTGGTGTTTCTTGTTATTCCAATGACATTTGTGAGGGACCGAGCCAAAAAATCCGAGCACAGGGAAGTCATTGATGAAAAAATGGTAACAACTTTATTTTTCAAAAATAAAGTTCAAAAGTTGAAACCACATCGGGCCCATCAAGGAAGACAAATGACAAAAATCAGCATAATCCAAACCTGACACAGGAAAAGACCTCCCTAACTGACACACAAGGGAAACATAGATATACACTGGTTGATCAGACCATCTTGAAACAAGAGGGAAACATAAAATACATTTTCCTAAACAAAACTACAACAAAAGACCAAACTAATCAGCATCATACCCAATCAGCAACCTATGAGGAACAGGACTTAAATATTAAACTTTCCAAATGATATTGTAGAAAACAAAACCAAATACAGAAACCTAAACCCTTTCTACACCCCTTCTAAAAGTAAGTGGAAGAGTCCAACTAGGCCTCCATGTCAATGAGGAGATCCTCTGCAGCTGGAGCCTCCTTTCCTTTCCTGGCTTCACTCATGACAGCCTCCCAGGAAATGGCAACTCAAATGAAAAATATATTAATGTACAGAAAACCAAACAGCAAGAAATGACAAAATGAGTCGACTAAATGTGTGCACCCAAATAGTTAACCAATGCCAAATCAAAGTAAAAAAAATGAAATACAATACAATAAAATATAAGATTTAATGAAAGAATTACCAGACCATTTGTTGTGTGGTTGCACATGCGGCCATCACACATTCATTCATTTCTTTACCTTCATTTTTGCCATGAAAGATATCCATATTTCTTGAATGTTCCAAAGGTAATAAAGTCTGGTCCTGGATTCCAGGAACACTATTGGCTGAACTCTGGATTTTCAAAGTATTTCACTGAGTTCCCTATAAAGGGTTAAACAGGTTCTGATGGATTCTGACTGATCGCAAACGCAGCCTGTTGGGAAACTGATGGTGGGTCAGGGCCTCTGATCCCAGAACCTTTTCCAGGTCCAATTAAAGGCCCATTTCCAGATCCATACCCAGATCCACATGACTGAAACATGTCCGCTCCAATCAGGTTGACCAACCTTAGATCGGATCAGTTTTTTTATATTATATATCTGATATATATATTTTATATCTGATCGAGCTCTGAAGACTTTTATTCTGAAGGGTATAAAAACCCATTTAGCTGGTTCTGATCTCCTGTCAGATTCCCTTTCTATGGTCTGAATAAGAAATCCTTAAACCAGAGAACCCCCCCCCACAGAAGGAGTGATGCGACCAGAACTTCCTGCTGAGTCAGAGGTCGGTTGAGAGTTCAGCTGTGAAACGAGTCAGCGAGCACGTCCAGCTGCAGCTTCTGGGCCGGGTCCAGGTCCAGGTCCACTCCGTCCTCCAGATGGACGAACAAAACAAAAGCAGCTCCGCTGCAACTCAGGCAGGAAACTCTGGAACAAACGGAACAAACAGCAGAACCTGAGGAGCCCAAACCGCTGAGCATGGAGGCTCCAAACGTTCAGACGGTTTCTATACCTTATAGCCGGTCACTGAGCGCCTGCTGCCTACGGGGGCCGTCACTGCAAACACTTTTATTAGCTAACGAAGACAATTTACCATTGGAATAAGATCGTTGATGTTTAAAATAAGAAAACAAATCTAGTTTCTTATTTTAGGAGAATAGTATTAAACATAATATTTTAAGGGCAAAAATATGCTCTCATTAAGCGGAAACACAATTATTTTAGGAAGTTTTCACTTATTTTCACTCCCAGTTTTGCAGTGGAGAGGCATGGTACACACATTTTATCATTTTGCTATATGTAGTGAGGACCATGCATCGACTAACATTGATTTTCAGTCATTTTCATCCTTTCATTGCTCTAACTTTGACAATAACTCTAAACCGAATCAGTGCATACCTAACCCTAACCTGAACTCTATTCACACCTCCGTCCTAAACCTACAAATAGGAATCGAGGCGCAGTGAATCGTCCTCACTCTGATGGTGAAGTCATTAAACTGGTCCTCACTCTGATGGTGAAGTCATTAAACTGGTCCTCACTCTGATGGTGAAGTCATTAAACTGGTCCTCACTCTGATGGTGAAGTCATTAAACTGGTCCTCACTCTGATGGTGAAGTCATTAAACTGGTCCTCACTCTGATGGTGAAGTCATTAAACTGGTCCTCACTCTGATGGTGAAGTCATTAAACTGGTCCTCACTCTGATGGTGAAGTCATTAAACTGGTCCTCACTCTGATGGTGAAGTCATTAAACTGGTCCTAAACTGGTCCTCACTCTGATGGTGAAGTCATTAAACTGGTCCTCACTCTGATGGTGAAGTCATTAAACTGGTCCTCACTCTGATGGTGAAGTCATTAAACTGGTCCTCACTCTGATGGTGAAGTCATTAAACTGGTCCTCACTCTGATGGTGAAGTCATTAAACTGGTCCTCACTCTGATGGTGAAGTCATTAAACTGGTCCTCACTCTGATGGTGAAGTCATTAAACTGGTCCTCACTCTGATGGTGAAGTCATTAAACTGGTCCTCACTCTGATGGTGAAGTCATTAAACTGGTCCTCACTCTGATGGTGAAGTCATTAAACTGGTCCTCACTCTGATGGTGAAGTCATTAAACTGGTCCTCACTCTGATGCACATGCAGACATCATGGAATTCCTCTCTGCAAAAAGCAGCTCCACTGAGCCTGGTTCTGCTGCAGGTTGCTTCCAGTTACAGGAGAGTTTTCCTTTCCACTGTCGCCTCATCCAGGGGGAAGTCAACTGCTGAGTTGGAATTCAAGGTCTTCGTCCTCCAAAGGCCAGAATCGTCGGACCATTACGTCATAGCGTGGATTGGAGGCCTGTTTGTAATGGAAGACACCTCGATATGCAGCTGATAAATAAATCCTTGTTTTTGCCCGTTTTAAAGGATGGGTCTGGGTATCCCACGTAGCCTTGGGTATCCCATGATTCATTGCAAGTCCAAGCAAGCTGGCTGCTCCATGCTCAGAGGAAAAAGGAAAATGCCGCCGAACAGCAGTGAATACTGGAAGTTCAGTTTAAAGTCAAGGGAAGCAGCTGTTCCAACCGTTGCATTTCCGAATTCTCCCGAGTGGTGCCCGACTTTACAGTGAATAAAGTGAATGTGATTGGTCAATTATCAAGGGGGCGGGAATTTTGTGATGGAGAATTCGTAAGCAGGTTTGGTTGTGGCCGGTTTGTCGGAAACATCTTGCTAACCAGTTAGCAACTTAGTGCTAGCAGGTTCCCAATGGGAAATTCCATTGGGACCACTTTTAGACTTTAGAAAGATTTTATTTGTCTTTTTTTTTACACAAGTGTAAAACAAAAAGAAATTTCGTTTGGAAACAGCTCACTGGAAAATTTAATCTTTTAAAAAGTGCAGCCTTGAAAAAAAGTAAATATGGCTGTAAATTTACAGTTCTAACAATTTCTTTTAAATATATATATATATAAATAATGATAAAATATCCTAAATATAATAATATAATAAAATACAATAACCCATTCAACAAATCAGTTCATCAGTGTGATGGCGGTGGGGAAGAAGCTGCTGCAGAACCTGCTGGTCCTGCATTGAATGCTGGGAAGCCTCTTCCCAGAGGGCAGCAGGGAGAACAGTCCATGGTGGGGGGGTGGGGGGTCATTGATGATGTCACGGGCTCGGGACACGCCGGTAATGTTTGGTTTATTAAATGGTTTTTATTTGTTGCTGTGTAAATGGGGACGATAAATCGGATATTTACGATGACCGTACCGCTGCTGAGGCTCCCTGAAAATATTATTAGCACCCAGAACAGTAGTGCCAAGTTCTGTATCCATTCTTTGCCTTCTTGGTGCGTCAACTGTCATGGTTGCTAGGCAACAGAACGTACAGGTGGTGAAAGCCGGGGATGGCTGGACCTGTTTGAATCCATAGACCAAACTCTACAGCCTCCTTATTTTCATGGACGGTCCAGGTAGAACTCAGACCATCTTCTGGTTTTCCTTTGATAGAAACCTTGAAGCAATCCCTCTGGAGGATTGCATCATGTCTGTAAAACCACTAAAGATGGTGATTGTTCTGAATTAGCACTGTAGAATTTATTAATTTAGAGAGACCAGTTAAACCACTATGGATGTTTCTGGATCTAAGTGAGAAATAAAAAATGGAGGCAAAAGACTAAACAGATGGAAACGAGTCTGAATAAGAATAAATTGAAAATTAAATAAAGGACAATGTTTCAGTAAGAAGCAGTAAAAATTCAGGGAAAAAATCAAACCAAGGAGGAGGTTCTGTGTTACTATAGGAGCTCTGAAGGTTCCTCAGGACGTCCATCTGCCCATCTGTCCCACAGTGGTTCCTGCTCAGTCCAAATTAATTAAAGAAATCATCTCCATGTTTGACCCAGTAACCTAAGAAGGTCCAAAGATCAGAGCGAATCCACCCTGAGCAGGTTCCTGGATTTATGACCAAATATCTCCACAGTTTCTGCTTTTATCAGAAGCTCTGAAGGAAACATGGAGGGAAACTGATTCTGGTCCTTTAACTGGACCCAGCAGCTGGATCCTCTGAGCCGCTCAGAGGACAGAAGTAAGGCTGCATGAGCCAGGATGGAGAAAAAGAACTGCTCCTCACACTCTGCACGTAGCTCACGAACGCTGCGTAGCGGCGCGTGGGGGAAGGGCGCGCGCACATTAACAAAAGCACGCGCGCACTCGAGGAGCGACGGAAGAGGAGGTCTGCAGAGCATCCATGAAACTTTCCTGCTCTGCTCAGTTCTGCTCCATCATTCCTGCTTTATTCCATCATTCCTGCTTTATTCCATCATTCCTGCTTTATTCCCTCATTCCTGCTTTATTCCATCATTCCTGCTCTGCTCCATCATTCCTGCTTTATTCCATCATTCCTGCTCTGCTCCATCATTCCTGCTTTATTCCATCATTCCTGATTTATTCCCTCATTCCTGCTTTATTCCATCATTCCTGCTTTATTCCCTCATTCCTGCTTTATTCCATCATTCCTGATTTATTCCCTCATTCCTGCTTTATTCCCTCATTCCTGCTTTATTCCCTCATTCCTGCTTTATTCCATCATTCCTGCTCTGCTCCATCATTCCTGCTTTATTCCATCATTCCTGCTCTGCTCCATCATTCCTGCTTTATTCCATCATTCCTGATTTATTCCCTCATTCCTGCTTTATTCCATCATTCCTGCTTTATTCCCTCATTCCTGCTTTATTCCATCATTCCTGCTTTATTCCCTCATTCCTGCTTTATTCCCTCATTCCTGCTGTTCCATCATTCCTGCTTTATTCCCTCATTCCTGCTTTATTCCATCATTCCTGCTTTATTCCCTCATTCCTGCTTTATTCCCTCATTCCTGCTGTTCCATCATTCCTGCTTTATTCCCTCATTCCTGCTTTATTCCATCATTCCTGCTTTATTCCCTCATTCCTGCTTTATTCCCTCATTCCTGCTTTATTCCCTCATTCCTGCTGTTCCCTCATTCCTGCTTTATTCCATCATTCCTGCTGTTCCATCATTCCTGCTTTATTCCATCATTCCTGCTGTTCCATCATTCCTGCTTTATTCCCTCATTCCTGCTTTATTCCCTCATTCCTGCTTTATTCCATCATTCCTGATTTATTCCCTCATTCCTGCTTTATTCCATCATTCCTGCTTTATTCCCTCATTCCTGCTTTATTCCATCATTCCTGCTTTATTCCCTCATTCCTGCTTTATTCCCTCATTCCTGCTGTTCCATCATTCCTGCTTTATTCCCTCATTCCTGCTTTATTCCATCATTCCTGCTTTATTCCCTCATTCCTGCTTTATTCCCTCATTCCTGCTGTTCCATCATTCCTGCTTTATTCCCTCATTCCTGCTTTATTCCATCATTCCTGCTTTATTCCCTCATTCCTGCTTTATTCCCTCATTCCTGCTTTATTCCCTCATTCCTGCTGTTCCCTCATTCCTGCTTTATTCCATCATTCCTGCTGTTCCATCATTCCTGCTTTATTCCCTCATTCCTGCTTTATTCCCTCATTCCTGCTTTATTCCATCATTCCTGCTTTATTCCCTCATTCCTGCTTTATTCCATCATTCCTGCTTTATTCCCTCATTCCTGCTGTTCCATCATTCCTGCTTTATTCCATCATTCCTGCTTTATTCCATCATTCCTGATTTATTCCCTCATTCCTGCTTTATTCCATCATTCCTGCTTTATTCCCTCATTCCTGCTTTATTCCATCATTCCTGCTTTATTCCCTCATTCCTGCTTTATTCCCTCATTCCTGCTGTTCCATCATTCCTGCTTTATTCCCTCATTCCTGCTTTATTCCATCATTCCTGCTTTATTCCCTCATTCCTGCTTTATTCCCTCATTCCTGCTGTTCCATCATTCCTGCTTTATTCCCTCATTCCTGCTTTATTCCATCATTCCTGCTTTATTCCCTCATTCCTGCTTTATTCCCTCATTCCTGCTTTATTCCCTCATTCCTGCTGTTCCCTCATTCCTGCTTTATTCCATCATTCCTGCTGTTCCATCATTCCTGCTTTATTCCATCATTCCTGCTGTTCCATCATTCCTGCTTTATTCCCTCATTCCTGCTTTATTCCCTCATTCCTGCTTTATTCCATCATTCCTGATTTATTCCCTCATTCCTGCTTTATTCCATCATTCCTGCTTTATTCCCTCATTCCTGCTTTATTCCATCATTCCTGCTTTATTCCCTCATTCCTGCTTTATTCCCTCATTCCTGCTGTTCCATCATTCCTGCTTTATTCCCTCATTCCTGCTTTATTCCATCATTCCTGCTTTATTCCCTCATTCCTGCTTTATTCCCTCATTCCTGCTGTTCCATCATTCCTGCTTTATTCCCTCATTCCTGCTTTATTCCATCATTCCTGCTTTATTCCCTCATTCCTGCTTTATTCCCTCATTCCTGCTTTATTCCCTCATTCCTGCTGTTCCCTCATTCCTGCTTTATTCCATCATTCCTGCTGTTCCATCATTCCTGCTTTATTCCCTCATTCCTGCTTTATTCCCTCATTCCTGCTTTATTCCATCATTCCTGCTTTATTCCATCATTCCTGCTTTATTCCCTCATTCCTGCTTTATTCCCTCATTCCTGCTGTTCCATCATTCCTGCTTTATTCCCTCATTCCTGCTTTATTCCATCATTCCTGCTTTATTCCCTCATTCCTGCTTTATTCCCTCATTCCTGCTTTATTCCCTCATTCCTGCTGTTCCCTCATTCCTGCTTTATTCCATCATTCCTGCTGTTCCATCATTCCTGCTTTATTCCATCATTCCTGCTGTTCCATCATTCCTGCTTTATTCCCTCATTCCTGCTTTATTCCCTCATTCCTGCTTTATTCCATCATTCCTGATTTATTCCCTCATTCCTGCTTTATTCCATCATTCCTGCTTTATTCCCTCATTCCTGCTTTATTCCATCATTCCTGCTTTATTCCCTCATTCCTGCTTTATTCCCTCATTCCTGCTGTTCCATCATTCCTGCTTTATTCCCTCATTCCTGCTTTATTCCATCATTCCTGCTTTATTCCCTCATTCCTGCTTTATTCCCTCATTCCTGCTGTTCCATCATTCCTGCTTTATTCCCTCATTCCTGCTTTATTCCATCATTCCTGCTTTATTCCCTCATTCCTGCTTTATTCCCTCATTCCTGCTTTATTCCCTCATTCCTGCTGTTCCCTCATTCCTGCTTTATTCCATCATTCCTGCTGTTCCATCATTCCTGCTTTATTCCCTCATTCCTGCTTTATTCCCTCATTCCTGCTTTATTCCATCATTCCTGCTTTATTCCCTCATTCCTGCTTTATTCCATCATTCCTGCTGTTCCATCATTCCTGCTTTATTCCCTCATTCCTGCTTTATTCCATCATACCTGCTTTATTCCCTCATTCCTGCTTTATTCCATCATTCCTGCTCTGCTCCCTCATTCCTGCTTTATTCCATCATTCCTGCTCTGCTCCATCATTCCTGCTTTATTCCCTCATTCCTGCTTTATTCCATCATTCCTGCTTTATTCCCTCATTCCTGCTTTATTCCATCATTCCTGCTGTTCCCTCATTCCTGCTTTATTCCATCATTCCTGCTGTTCCCTCATTCCTGCTTTATTCCATCATTCCTGCTGTTCCCTCATTCCTGCTGTTCCCTCATTCCTGCTTTATTCCATCATTCCTGCTGTTCCCTCATTCCTGCTGTTCCCTCATTCCTGCTTTATTCCATCATTCCTGCTCTGCTCCATCATTCCTGTTGCTCCCTGCAGGTTTTCCTGAAATTTTCCCTCCAGGAACATTTCTGGGTTTTTGAAGCTCTGCTGTTTATTTGACTCTGGTTCTGACTCTTGAGTCCTGAACTTAGACCTCCAAAGGCTCCATGGAAGCTCAGCTCCAATCACCGTCCGGCTGCATGTCACGTGCTTCTCTTGTTTACTACACGGTAGGAAAATCACCGTGGACTGGCAGGAAAACCAGAACCAGATCGGAACCAGGAATCAGGAGCAGTGATCGTCCAGAGTTCTGTTCTGCAGTTTGAAAAACAAACTTTATTGTCATAAATGAGAAATAAATGATACATGCTGTTACCATGGTAACAGAAGTCCTTACCTTCAGATCCTCTGACTGTCTGCAGCTGTTTCCACTCTTCCTCCCATAGCAGGCTGGCTTTGTTCCAGTCCAGTTTGATCCGGTCCGGGTTCTGGTGGTTCCCAATACCCCCCCCCCCACACACACACACACTCACACACACCTCAGTGTGGGTCTCATTGAACAGCAGAGGAGTCCTGAAGCTGCAGCAGCTCCTGTTAGTTCTCCAGGTTCTGCAGGTAGGTTCTGTGCTTCTTCTGCTCCAAATCAAACAGACTCAGTTTCTCTTTGCTTCTTTTCCTGCTGTTTTTATTTACTTGGCTTGTGCAGAAAAAAAAAACTTCTGCCTGCAGAGGAAGAGTTAACAAAGCTACAGTTGGTGCTGTTGTTTTCCCCCTTTAGTGTCAGGCTCTTATTTTGGAGAGCTGCAAGGCTGTGAATGGCTGGCAGCTGCAGGTGGAGGTGTGTGTTCTGATGCTTATTTGGTTCTGTCCTGTTCCGTTCGGATTGATGGATGTTCTGAGGAGCTTCTGGTTGCAGGAGAAATCAGTCAGGTTGTGTCGTCAGTTGATCTTCAATGCCTGGATGAGGAACGTTTACTGATGGTTGGTCGGTTTGAGCTGGAACCAGCAGAAGGAAACAGAAGTTTCCTTTTCTTCACGCTCCAGGAAAGCAGCCTGAATGTAGAGTTCAGAGCCTGAATCTGGGAGAGCGGAGAACCTGGAGGACCTTCTCCTCAGAGAGGAGGTCAGGTTAACTGTGACTGAGCTTCTTTCTTAGTTCATTTAATCTGAAAAGAGAAGAAGCTCTGGCTTCTTCCTGGCTTCTCCCAACAGGCGACATTCCCAAGCAGGAGATCCTCATCCCAAACACCTCATCAGCAGAAGCCTGGTAAGGAGACCATCTGTGGGTTCAGGCGTGATGGACCACTGATGTTCAGCTTTCATGCAGTGAATGAGCAGCAGCTTAAAGGCCAGCAGTGATCAAATGTAAACAGCTTGGGAGAAAAACATGGTGCAAAAATAACATGGATGATGTGAAAGATCCCAAACTGCTCCTGTTTCTTCTTCCAGTCAGTTCTGGCTGGCAGTGATTTTCATTTCCAAGCCTGAAGGAAAGGCTGATGAGGAGATGTCAGAGAGAAAGATGGCGCGCTGAAGGTGTTTGCATGAGGAGCAATAAGACCGACAGTCGACACTGAGTCAGATTAGTCACTGAAACCATAAAACAGGCTAAAACTGGAAGGCAAATGGATGTTGGGTCGGTTTTTTGGGGGGAGTTTGGGCACCAATCCAGGGGTCTTTGTCAGTTCTGTGGCTCCAGCAGAGCCATCAGTAGTTGGAGTGCTGATGTAGCAGCGTGGTTGTCCATTAGAAGCTAATCAATTAGCCTCTCCTTTGCCTTCCGGTTCAAACCGGTTTTGTAGTTGCCATCAACCTCATGACTGAGAATTTACGCAGACATTAGTCATAGAGAGGCTCTATTATAGAAGGAGGTCAGCAGAAATGGTGCCTCAGTCCAGGTGGAGATCTAACAAACCGGCCTCCTATACTGGATCTAAAAGCTCCACCATGAATCCGGCCCTGGATTGGAGCTCCGTAGAGAAGAATGCTAAACATAACCAGCATTAATCCCACAGAAAGTTCTGGATTGATGTTTGGACTCCAGGTTTCAAAGGGTCTTTGTTGATCACTATTGGCTTTATTCCAATAGTGATCAGTTACTAGTCTCTGTGTGGATGGAGAGAAATGGTCTCCTCCAACCTTAGTTGAGGCTTAAACATGGTTTTCATCACGGCAGTGGGTGGAGATCTAAGAGCTCGCTTTGGGAGCCCAAAAGGGAAAAAGCCGACCAGGTTAAAAAAAAAGGTTATAGAAAGTTCTGGAGGAACAATCCCTAGAAACACCAGAGATTTAAGCCAGAAACATTTCAGCAGTGAACCGGAGTCAAGGTCTTCATCATCAGTGATGGGACTAACGGCGTTGAAAGTAACGGTAAATAGACTGAATGGTTAGTGCAACGTTAGTGCAGATTTGTGCAGAAAAAAATATTGTTTGTGCTACTTTTGTTTAAGAGATATTAAAGATTATTTTTTTAGGTCATCCAGAGGTGCGCGCCTTGTCATGAGAGAGGGGAGGATGAGAATGGCTGATGTATAGTGAGAGTCTGTCAGTTGGGTAGGTGGGTGTTTCTGCTGGTGGGTGTTAACGTACAGCACACACAGAGAGATGGAGAGTCAGGAGGACTCCAGCAGCAAAACAGCGTTTTCCTGATGGAAATACCGGTGTTACGTCGAGCTGCGTTTCCCCATCAGATACGGTTTCCTCTACATCTCCGCACAGCGCAGGCGGCAAGAGTCACCGCGCAAGCGACAGGAAACGCGCATGCTCGCTAAAGGCGCGCAACAGTCGCCCTGTGCTCGCACCACAGGGGAACTATGGAGAGCGTGAACGATCAAATGATAGCCTATATGGAGAAAGGGAGAAATCTGGATGGATGGATGGATGGATGGATGGATGGATGGATGGATGATGGATGGATGGTTACTCTGCCTTCTCAACCTACTGTATTTTTTATCTTAAACATTATTTGATGGCCTTTGTAGCAGGGATGGAGATCCATATTTTATGTCACACACAGAGTATAGATCTAGATAGATAGATAGATGGATAGATAGATGATAGATAGATGTTGCAGTATCTATAACAACCCAAACACACAGGATTTCAGAATTAGACATCCCCAGTTATTAATTTCACCAGATCTGAACGCCCTGTTAAAAACTTCACATGGCGTTCCCCCCTGATGTCATTTACGTTGAGTTGCAATAAATGCTAAACTCTCTGCAGGTTCTTGTCTTTGTCGTCCGCACTATTCAGCTGGCTTTGGAAACACGCTGCAAGAAGGTGGGGGCTGGGTGGGGAGGGTTACGGGGACGAGAGAAACGCAAAAGTAACGCAATAGTTACTTTTACTAGTAACTAGTTACTTTTATTGTGGAGTAACTCAGTTAGTAACTCAGTTACTTTTTGGGAGAAGTAACTAGTAACTATAACTAATTACTTTTTCAAAGTAACGTGCCCAACACTGATCATCATGTAGCAGTTTTTTACCTGAAGATTAAACATAATAGGGTGATAGAATGATTCTATCGGGTATCTGGTCCTTCAGGTCTCTAATAGGGAGATAGAATGATTCTATCGGGTATCTGGTCCTTCAGGTCTCTAATAGGGTGATAGAAGGATTCTATAGGGTATCTGGTCCTTCAGGTCTCTAATAGGGTGATAGAATGATTCTATAGGGTATTTGGTCCTTCAGGTCTCTAATAGGGTGATAGAATGATTCTATTGGGTATCTGGTCCTTCAGGTCTCTAATAGGGTGATAGAATGATTCTATAGGGTATCTGGTCCTTCAGGTCTCTAATAGGGTGATAGAATGATTCTATAGGGTATCTGGTCCTTCAGGTCTCTAATAGGGTGATAGAATGATTCTATAGGGTATCTGGTCCTTCAGGTCTCTAATAGGGTGATAGAATGATTCTATAGGGTATCTGGTCCTTCAGGTCTCTAATAGGGTGATAGAATGATTCTATAGGGTATCTGGTCCTTCAGGTCTCTAATAGGGTGATAGAATGATTCTATAGGGTATCTGGTCCTTCAGGTCTCTAATAGGGTGATAGAATGATTCTATAGGGTATCTGGTCCTTCAGGTCTCTAATAGGGTGATAGAATGGTTCTATAGGGTATCTGGTCCTTCAGGTCTCTAATAGGGTGATAGAATGATTCTATAGGGTATCTGGTCCTTCAGGTGTCTAATAGGGTGATAGAATGATTCTATAGGGTATCTGGTCCTTCAGGTGTCTAATAGGGTGATAGAATGGTTCTATAGGGTATCTGGTCCTTCAGGTCTCTAATAGGGTGATAGAATGATTCTATAGGGTATCTGGTCCTTCAGGTGTCTAATAGGGTGATAGAATGATTCTATAGGGTATCTGGTCCTTCAGGTGTCTAATAGGGTGATAGAATGATTCTATTGGGTATCTGGTCCTTCAGGTGTCTAATAGGGTGATAGAATGATTCTATAGGGTATTTGGTCCTTCAGGTCTCTAATAGGGTGATAGAATGATTCTATAGGGTATCTGGTCCTTCAGGTCTCTAATAGGGTGTGTAACATTGGTTGGGCTGAAAATGGCATATTAGCTGTTCTATGAGCCCTAATGCAGCCTGGTTAAAAGCCCTAGAATGAAACCACAGGTTATCTTCCTTTTATGGTTTGATCATGAATATTTAGATGAGCTGTGCTCTGATTGGTTGGTTTACAACGAGAGGCATCATAGCAACAAGCACTCACTCACTGAAACATCAGATTGGACATCGGCCTGTTGTTGGAGATCGGCCTGTCTTCAGGTGTGGTCCTGTTTCTCTGACTGTGACTAACTGGATGTGCTCTCTTCATCCTCTGGCATGGGAGCTGCCTTGGAGCTCGTCTGCCTGGCTGTGTGTTTCCTGGACGGGGCCGCCTTTTACAGCTGCTTTTTGTATCTCTGCTTCTGTCTCCTTGAACCCCAGTCGGCCTCAGCAGATGGCCGCTCACACTGAGCCTGGTTCTGCTGGAGGTTTCTTCCTGTTAAAAGGGAGTTTTTCCTCTCCACTGTCGCTACAAGCATGCTTAGTGTGAGGGATTGTATTTGAGTCAATGAGTCAATGCAATCAACTGGTTTTCCTTAGATAGAAAACTTTGTATCAATTTGACTGTATGATCTGGTTGAACTGTAAAGTGCCTTGAGATGACATGTGTTGTGAATTTGGCGCTATATAAATAAACTGAATTGAATTGTTGATATGGTAGGGGGACCAGAAGTCCTCTTTTTCCTCAACATGTCCTGCTTTTCACACCTAAAAAAATGGCCCGATTTCAAAGTCATCCGGGATTTTGGTCGCCTACAGTGCAGCAGAACCGAGCCGTCAGCTCCGGGGCCGGTCTGGGAACCCTGGCGGACGGGAGCAGGGAGCCAGTGAGGGACGGAGCGACAGAACCCGACCCGGGGACGGTAGCCTGGACACCGGCGGCCCCTTGCTTCCCCTCGCCTGCCTTACCGGCCCCCCTCCTCCGGCTGAGGACGGGCGGCTCATGGCTCTCTGCTGAGGTCCGGTCCAGGCAGCGACCCAGCAGCCCCAGGCTCCAGACCTTTCAGCAGTGGCGCCTACAGAAAGGTTTCATGGGGGGCCAGATGGGGCCACTAAAACTCTTGAAACTAAAAGCCATAAGTTCAGGGTTTGAATCTACTATGGTGTTAAACCTGCCTGTAGAAAGCATGAACACTTCAGTAGAACCTGGTTTATTGTGGGATTTTTATTGTTGCGTCGCTGGCTGTGCAGAATGGGATGAAACACTAAACTGATGCTGCTACAATTTACATTGGCTAGTGGGGGGGCCAGTGCATTGCACATGGTGGCCCCCTGGTGGCGCCACTGCCTTTCAGGTCAGGCAGAAACCTAGGTTATATATATGAAGCTTTTAAAAGCCAAAGGACAGCAGATCGGACTCAAACCGCTTTATTTCAGGTTACAGAGCCGGAATCATAATCCAGCCAATCAGAGAAGAGCTGAGTGATTAATTAAACGACTTTGGTTGCTGCATGACTTAAAATGAACAACGATTTCAGAGAAGCATCTCTCTCTGACCAGGATAACGGTTTGAAAAATGTTGCGGTGGTAAAATCACGGGTCCAACTGTGGGTGAATTTAATCGCTGTCGTTTGATTCAGACGGCGAGGGGAAAAACGAAGACGTTTGGAGCCGATCATCGCAGGAGAACATGTAGAAGAAAAACCTGGGAGAGATCGACTGGATTTGACCTGCAGATATCAGGCAGTTATTATACACTGTAAAAACTGATCTAAAGGTAAAACATGTTTAAATGTCTACATTTGTCCCTAATTTAAGCAGTTTAATAACATGAAATGCCAATTAAATTAGTATCATTTTTATTAAAATAGGATAATTAGATATAATCCGTTTGGAATAAAATAACAAAGTTGTTTTTTTCTGATTTTAAATATTTCTGTTGGAAAGTCTTTTTTTGTCAGTTTAAAGCAACAGAAAGCTAAACTCTGCTGTCCTTAACATGTATGCATCCTTATATGGTCGAAGCTTCCTGTCCTGAGGGCTCCAGATTCTCTCTTTGTGTCAGCAGGGTTTGGAAAACTGTGAAAAGGGTTTATATTTTTTCAGGCCTTTAATATCTTCAGGTGTTTTGGTCTAAAACTTAGTCCCAGGTCTTTAAACGTGATGTGAGTTCATGTGTCGCTTTATTTCTCAGAGTGGGAACAACCTGAAAGGCCGTCAGAGTTTAATGAAGAGAGTACAGCTGCTGCCGCGTCTCCCCTGCCCACATGATGCCCAACACCCGTCTGGGAAAACGCTCGCCTTTAGGAGCGCTGGTGGGCCCGCCCTGCCCGGAGGCGAACAGGACCAGCATCGCTATGGCAACAGTGGCAGGACAACAAGGCATTGGCAGAGTCAGAGGTCACAACGATCTGAAGGTGAGAGGAGGAACCAGACACTCTTTCTGTAACCAAAGGTACCCAGTTCTGCAGGAGGTTCCTGCCTGTGCTTCTAGGAACCTTTAGAGACCCAGTAAGGTTCTCTATCTGAGAACTTTCTGCTTGAACATCAAGGGAATAAGAATGAAAAGAAAGTCCCAGAATCCTTTTCGTCTCGTATCAGATGAAGAATTTCTGCTTTTTATAGCTATTCCACTGTCACAAGTACAGAGCAACGAAATGAACCCATCCCTTTGGGGAGCAGTGGGCTGCCAGGGTGCGGCGCCCGGGGAGCAGTGGGCTGCCAGGGTGCGGCGCCCGGGGAGCAGTTGGCTTCCAGGGTGCGGCGCCCGGGGAGCAGTGGGCTGCCAGGGTGTGGCGCCCGGGGAGCAGTTGGCTTCCAGGGTGCGGCGCCCGGGGAGCAGTGGGCTGCCAGGGTGCGGCGCCCGGGGAGCAGTTGGCTTCCAGGGTGCGGCGCCCGGGGAGCAGTGGGCTGCCAGGGTGCGGCGCCCGGGGAGCAGTTGGCTTCCAGGGTGCGGCGCCCGGGGAGCAGTTGGCTTCCAGGGTGCGGCGCCCGGGGAGCAGTTGGCTTCCAGGGTGCGGCGCCCGGGGAGCAGTTGGCTTCCAGGGTGCGGCGCCCGGGGAGCAGTGGGGGGTTAAGGGTCTTTGCTCAGGGACCCAGTGGCAGGCTGTGGGAGTGGGGCTTGAACTCAAAACCCTCAGAACTAGGCTGCCACTCTCCTAAGGTGACGGTGAGGAGGAGACACGTTTTGATTGACAGCTAGCTGTGCCAATCACAATGCGTCCTTCTCTTTCAGGTGTACTTTCAGTGTGGCGGAGCAGGTGACTGTCAGACAGACGCCGCAGACCGGTCTGCATCCTCCGTGTCTCCGTCTTTTGTCCGATCCATCTCCTCCTGCATCGACGTCCCCAGAAGGTCAGGCTCCTCCCCCCTGTTTGTTCTCTGATCGCTCACTAGTAAACATCCTCACACTCATCACTGCTGCTCTGCAGTCGCACGGCTCAGCAGGAGGTGGACATGGATGAGCTGATGGCAGCCATGGTCCTCAGCAGCCTGTCCTGCAGTCCTCCGCCCCCGTCCCGGGTCTCCGTCCATAAAGACACTCCAGGTAAACAAAACAGGAAAAAAGAAAATTTCAGGGAAGTCTGAAAGTTTTCCCCTGATTTTTCCTCCCATTCAGCTGCTTCCATGGACCTTGCCGCCGTGGACATCTCGGACAGCTGCAGCAGTGGCTACTGGAGCGTCGACCGCGGTCCAAGAAGCCCCGCCCCTTCCTCTCCGACAACAGAAGCAAACGGCAGGTTGGCCACGCCCACTGATGAGGGCTTGGACATGGAGCTGGACCAGGTTCTTTTTGAAGAACCGGCACCAAGAAAACGCAGGGTGAGGTTGTTTTTTTGTTACACACGGAGAGACGGAACAGATGGCGGTGGTCCGACGGTGCCGGTCCGTTTTCCCCTCACAGAACTCGCTGAAGGTGGCGTACAGGTGTCTGTGGCCGAGCTGCGCCAAGGTGCTGACGTCGCTGGTGGGAATCAAACGCCACATCAGGACGGTACACCTTAGGTGAGACACCTGCTGAAGTTTCTTTAATGTTGTGACATCACAGCTGGACAGGTAGCAAACTGGATCCCAACCAGAGAGTTCTGGATCGTCTGGCATCGAACCAGAGACCCTAACTGGTTCTGGTCACGTTGAGCCAACCGACCAGTCTGCCTATAAAATGACTGAAATGATGGTTCAGTTGCTTCATTTCCTCCTGCAGAAAACATTCTGGATCAGGACTAAAGTCGGATCATCTTCATCGTTCAGTCAGCTGACGATTGATTGAGTGACCTTTGACCTCTGTGTTTCAGCCATGGTGGTGAACATGAACGATGCTCTCGAAGCGAGGAAGACTTTTACTATTCCGAGATCAACCAAAGGGACGAGTCTCCCCCATGTGGCCCCGCCCCTTTCTCACCCAGCACCTCCCCTCCCAACCCCAACTGCAGCACTTTGAGCCAATCTGCCCCCTCCCCCTGCAGCAGCTCCTGGCAGGTCCAATCAGAGCACTCCTACCAGGTGGGCGGGGCTTCTGTGAGGAACTCTGATGACGGGCCATGGATGAATGACAGCTCGTTTAGCACTAACAGAATAAAAATGTCTTCATGAATGAACAGCTTATAACAATGAGCAGGTTGTAACAAAGAAAAGCTCAATAATAACGAACATTTTACGCTTTGGAATTGAAAAGATTTTCACGATTCCGATTCCCTTATCGATTCTGTGAAACGATTCGATTCCTGATTTAAATAAATGAGCGCCACCTTTCTCTCGCTCTCTGAACTGCGGAGCAACTTGGTAGCATGTTTCGTTGCATCCATTGCAATAGCTGGAATCATGTAAGAATTCCAGCTAGCAGTAGTTCTAATTAAACATGCTAGCAATGAAGCGCTGGATTAACGAGGAAGGCACACTCCCTTATTTACCCCAAAGAGAGGCAGGAAACTGGTTTATTTCCAGAAATGGCCTCTGATTTACTAGGAACCACATTAAGCTCAGCCAGTGATAGAAAACTAGCTTCTAACCACCAGAGTTTCCTTCCATGCTGGTCGTAACTTTAGCTTCTGTCTGGAAGCATCAAACACACGGCATTGGTTCAAATGGATGCCATGTTGTTCTGCATGTTGGAGGCATTTCTGCCGCATTGCAGTGATTGCAAAGCCCAAACTTTCGATCGCTTTACTCGATGGGACGCCTTTTTCTTTGTTTTGCATTTCTAGACTTACGCCTGGTCACGTCGTACTTGCTAACTGAATGCCGCAAGCGTAACTTGCCTAAAAAACGTGCTGTAAGTCGTGCTGCCCAGCGATAGGTCCCTGTGCTGCCTTTAACCGTTAAGAGACTCGTTAAGCGAGCTTCCAAACGGTGCCGTGGAATTGGAACACACGGAACCGGTTCTGAACAGGAACCGGTTTTCGATTCCTATCCCTACAGTTCATTGAGAATGAGCAGCTCGTTAACAATGAACGGCTGGTTAACTTTGATCGGCTCATTAGTATCAAACAGCTCGTTAAAAATAAACATCTCGTTAAAATTGACCAGTTTGCTAAAATTCACCAGCTCTTTATGTGTTGAAGGTTCGATTCTGTTTCAAACCTGAAGAACTAATTATTTTAAGAAATACGTTTTGCTGAAACTGGTTTGTATTTTACCTAATGTCTAATGAAAGACTCCATCCTAACATGTTCATTGTGCTTTAGGCTCCGCCCCCAAGCCTCATGGTTCTGCCTGCAGCCCCTACTTCCTGTCCCCTGACAGCCCCGCCCACCACATGCAGCAGACAGGTAAAAGACTGAAATGTTCCACATCATCTGTCCTCTGGGTCTCTGATCCTGGTTCTGGTTTCAAACCAGAACATCTTCTATCATCTTCTTACAGTTTATTGTTTTTTGTGATGTTAGCAGAAGGAATGAGTTTGGGAAATTATCCGCCTTCTCATCTTAAACCTCAGAACTTTGTTATGGATTTGACAATAAATAAATGGGTTTGTTAGTTTGACTTCCTGAGGCTGTTCTGGGAGGAGCCAGCAGGTCCTGGTTCTGTCCGTCTGTCCATCCAGTCCTCCAGAACCTTTGGTTCTGCTGCTTTAAACACATGAGCAGAAAAATGTTCTGTTTTCTCACTGATGGTCAGAAGAACCCAGCAGACTGGGATCAAGGATTTGGATCCAGGTCAGACCATTACCAGTTTAGCCTGGACACGGTGATCCAGAACCAGAACCTGGTCTCTGTGGGCGGAGCTGTGGAAGCTCAGCAGAACATAGATCTGGAACCAGCAGATAGACGGACCGTGAAGTTCTGTGAGGAACCTGACCCGTCTTTCCTCCTCAGGCGTTCCGGGTCCGATCGGTCAGCGTGGGAGAGCAGTGGCTGCAGCATCACAGCGCCCCCTGCAGGTTGGTGCCTCTATTGTGTGAGGGGCCCTCAGCGTTCTCACTGACATGTTTCTGTCTATCAGGAGGATTCGAAGTGAGGCCAAGAAGTGTCGGAAGGTTTACGGCATCGAGCACCGGGAGCTGTGGTGCACGGCGTGCCGCTGGAAGAAGGCCTGCCAGCGCTTCCAGGACTGACGCCGGGCAGCCTCAGCGTGGCCCTCAGCCGGCGGGCGGACCGTGATGATGGCGGTTTAAAACGAACCCTGTCCAGGCTGCTGAGGGTCTGCATCGTCTGGACCAAGATCGTCTCCTTCATTTTCGGTTGCTGACATTAAAGCAGGAGAATGAGGAGGAACGCCTGCATGAAGGAGACGCGCCGATTGTTATTCCAGCCTCAGTTTGTTACGATTCAGCAGAAGAAGAAAATAAATCGCTCATTAGAAGATTAGCTGTGCTTTAAGCGACGTCTTCCTTCTGTTGTGATAAAACGCAGGCGGTCCTCAGAGAGGAACTGGTCTCCATGTCAGATCAGGAGGAGCTTCACGCTGTAGCTCACAGGACGGAGCTCATGTTTATGTTTATGATGCAAAGCAGGAAGAACCGACTCCTTCCATCCGGTCAGCCAAGCTTCTCAGCCAATGGCAGACGAGAATTTTATCAGAACATTTTAAACAGTAAGAATGAGAGTTAATCATCCTGCAAGGAGAACAAACTGGACAATATGCAAAGGTTCCGGTTTAAAGGAAAAGTCCGGTCAGCAGGAATAACCAGTGATCATCATTTCTACCTGAAACTAATCCGTTCACAGAATTTAATGAATTTATTGTTAATCAGTAAAAAAAAAAAAAAAATTTCATTCCGATCACTGAGTCCGTGAGCGGCCATCTTTGCTCAAATCTAGTAGCCCCTCCCTCCTGCCATCTTCCAGCAGTGACGTCACGGTGCGGTAAGCCTAGCGCCATTCTCCCCGCTTTACAAGCTAAATCAATGGGAACTACTAGACACATCTGCAATCAACAACAATTATTGAAGATTTCCAGAGGACTTCACCATTGAAATTCACCAGAGCTATAGTGAAACTGACAATGCCCACGTGCATGGCAGCTGGATGCTGGAATACATCGGGGAAAAGTGAAAAAAAGAGTTATTCCACCTTTCTGATTCCTGATCCTCCACGGACGGGTTGGTCGTTGGATCGCCAACTTGAAGAGGGAGGATTTGCCATCGAACTTCTGGCCAGAGAAAAAACCCGTAATATGTAGCCAACATTTGGAAGAAGAATGTTTTCAAGATGACTTGGATAATAGCGCGTTGTGACAAACACCAGATACAGCACTGGGACTTGATCAACAGCCGATACCGCACCGTGACAATGTCACTAACCAGTAGGTGGCAGTAGTGTTCTTTGACAAACATGGATGCCTCCAGTAAAGCACATTCACATGAAAATGACTCTGAATTAAAAACACGGATCATTTATTGAACAGATGGAATCATTTCAGATTTAAAGAACTTTCAGGAGTTTGGATTCTGAAAATGAGCGACTTTCCCTTTTAATCATGGTTCCCAAAGGGGAGGACACGCCCCCTAGAGGGGTCCAGTGTAATTGCAGGGGGGTTTGGTAATGAATAACTGATTCACATCGACCGTTTCTTTATCTTTTTACATCTTTAAAGGAGTATTGAAAATAAAGTTGAACTTCAGACTATTTAAAGGTGGATTTATTGCCATGTTAGGCACTGCAGTAAGATTCACATTCAAGCCATGAAATAAGTGTTTTCTCTTGATTTATGCAACCAAGATTTCCAAATGCATCAGAATTATTAATGTTCAAATGTAAAAAATGTTCTTATTTCAAGGGAATCGTATTTTAAGGGTAAACATAAGACATGTCATTGTATTAACCCACTTGTTAAGAGAAAATAAACTTATGTCAATGTCTTTTACTTATTTTTTATATCAGTTTTGAAAATGTTGATGCGGAGCAGAGCTGTAAACAACAGAAACGTTTGCTCCTCTGATCCTTCTCCGTGGTTCTGGTTGAGCTGCTTCCTGATCCAAACGGGCTCAGATCCCATCATTCCTTGAAAGTTTCCAAACCTTTCCAGAGGCCTGTTTTTAAATAAGCTGAACCTTTAGATCCAGGATCAGAGTTAAGTCAGGTTTGACCCGATGGATCAGTTGGAGACACTGACCCAGAGAGAGCAGAACCTCCCAGAACTCTGTTAGAAATGAGGAGCAAACTGTCTGCAGCTTTACATAAACTTTTATTATTAAAGATGCTTCGACAAACGGAACACACACATCCTGATATGAATAAAAAACACCCCCCCCCCCCCCCCCACACACACACACACAGAGTAACTGCTGTATAAATTATATGTACAGTCCGGCTGATGGAGGAGCGTCACTCTGCAGCGTTGGAACCCGAGTCTGAGGAGGAGAACAAGGAGAACGTTACTGACGGTCCTCTGTTCCTGCTCTGTGCTCTAATATGCCCTCTGCTGCTCCGACCTGGTACTACAGCCTATTCTGCAGCTGCTTGGCTAGATTTGATGATAAAACCTGCAGACTGTGACAGACCTGTCTGTTAAGCAGGTTTTGGAAGCTTGTAAAGTTAGTCATCTTTATGCATAAAAGTGTAAAACATTTGCATCTTCAGGACAACCTGGAAGAATTATGGATAGATGATATGATCATGATTTATTTAGAAACACTGTGATTCGATATAAAAGATGCCTGTAAGAAATTATTTCTAGTTTATTTCACTATTAGAGGTCAAATACTCTTCAATTATAATATTTTAGAATCATCTGTGCTTTTATTTGGAGCTCCAAGCTGCACAGGTTAAATCCGGTTTAAACCGGATGAGGCTTTCTCCTTCATACTCCGTGGCTTCCTGCCTCTTTCTGGGCGATAAGGCAAATTGCAAATCCGATCGACTTAAAAAAAAAAAAAAGATTCAGAATAAAAACGACACCTTTGCTTTAAAAATCTAGCTTTGACTTAAACTGTCCCCTCTGAGAGGCGAGCTCAGCTTAAAGAACAACTAAAGCTGTAAAATAATCACGTTTCAAAACAAACTAAGAAATTATAACAGACTAAATGTCTGCAGCTGGTTTCATGTTGTTGGTTCATCTGCGAGGGTCAAACATATGGAGCGACTTTTGGTCCATTATTGTTGCAGAAAACACAAATGGAAATGTAAAAAATGCAACCCAGAAATAAAACTGAATAATATCTTTATTTGTTTATAAAATGTAATTTTTCTAGTTATTTTAATTTGTCAATGTAATTTTTCAATTTTGTTTTACAGATTTTATATTTTCTAATTTAGCCTTTTCAGATAGTTTTACAGATCAAATTATCTTTAAAATAATTTGCTTTAATATAAGAGAAAACATCAAAGTTTCTCCCAAAAACTTTTGATAAAGAAGATTTTTAAAGTTTCATCTGTAGATTGCATTTTTTCCACATTTTAATTTCAAAAACTTGATCCTGCTTTTAAAAAGTTACTGGCAGTGAGCGATTGATGGATTTCTGTTTGGTGAGTGAAGACAGTAACCCTGGATTTAGTTCTTCCCATAAGAGCTTATTTTATTTTAACTCTAACTTTATGAGGCATGAATCAAATGATTAAATCATTAAACTACTAATCAACTAACAGGAAGGTCCATTTGAGAGATCATTATTCTGGGTCTGAGTAAATGAGGTTTAAACGTCCACAAAATAAATTCCACCTAAAAAGAACCAGATTCTACGGAAGCCCAGAGCCGTCGTCTCCTAACACTTTTTCACGGTGGTTTTCTTGAGGAAATGACATAAAAACGAGTTAATTTCTCATTTTCTAAAGATAACAGAAGACGTTTTCTCGTGATTATGAGATAATCATTTTCTCATCTAAAGACGTTTTCTCATCATGACGAGATGATGGGTGTGTGTTAAAACTAAAACAGGATTTATAAGTCATGGCAGAATATGAGTCATTCTGAAAATAATGCTGTGTTTAACTGCTTGGTAAAGAGGCGACGTTGTTGGTTTGATGATTTCCTCTTCTGTTTCATCAGCAGTCAGCCCTAAGCCTCCAGGTGTTTCTGAACAGCCCAGGTGTTACACCTGAACAGCTATAAGATGCATTAAACTCCAAAATGAGTCCAGATGAAAGATTTTCATTAAAAGACTTTTGTTTCTACTGCAATCCAATCATCCACCAACACCTGACAATGAGTGAAAAGACAAAGGAAACTATAAAACTGATTATTCTGGTTCACACAGAAACCTGACTGCACAACTAGAGGCCAGCAGGCACGGATGGACCGGGAATCCAGGGCTGCTTCACTCAGACAGGTTCATCATCTCCTCTCAAGAATTCAATGACTGTTTTCACCTGATGAGGTTAAAATAATTCCTGATCTTATTCAGTCAGAAAGTGTCACAGAACTGCTTAAAGGGGAACGCCGTTGTTTTGTTTTTTTAATTGGTCCCTTGTTATTCCATCATGTTCTACTCTCCCATATGAGTTTAGTGTCATTTGGAGCCGTTCTGAAGATATTCCGTTAGGTTATATCCAGTAACGTCTTCCTATGGACAACGACTTGAAGGCACAAACTAAACTGTTCATCATTTATTCTTTATGGAACGCCAGCATTCAGAACATGGAGGCCAATCACTGCCCCCCAGACATCCGCCGTTAGATTTTTATATTTATTTCTTTTGAGCGCGGGTGAAAAACTCAGAGCGGAAGCACTGTTGGTTTTTGGGTCGTGTAGTTTTTTTGACTCGCATTATAGTGTAGGCTTCAAGGAAAAAAACTACAAAATGGCTGCGCGAGTACTGTATTTTTTTTTATCTTTCTATTTTATTTTATTTTTTGGCATCGATCCTAGTTTTGTTTTAGTTATTATTGGTTTGCTCCCGCTCCCGCTGCTCCCGTTAATGTTTAATCCTGTACCGTCCCGATCACGTGATCGTTACTGATACTGACTCTCATCCCACGGGAATCCCGTGACCCGTGGGATTCCCGTAAAAATGTCAGTCCACCGCGCGGATGACGTCATACACTCCGCTTTGTTTTTAAAAGATATAAATATAAAAATCTAACGGTGGATGTCTGGGGGACAGTGATTGGCCTCCATGTTCTGAATGCTGGCGAACCATAAAGAATAAATGATGAACAGTTTAGTTTGTGCTTCAACTCGTTGCCCATAGGAAGACGTTACTGGATATAACCTAACGGAATATCTTCAGAACGGCTCCAGATGACACTAAACTCATATGGGAGAGTAGAACATGATGGAATAACAGAAAATCAAGGACCAATGGAAAATTAACGGCGTTCCCCTTTAAGTGGTGGAAACGTGAAGTGGAAAAGCCTGAGATTTTTTTTTAGTTTTGGACGAGACATTTATTAATGCATCGTCATGTGGTCACACGCTAACCTACAGCCGCTGCAGTCACATGCTAACCTACAGCTGGTCTGGGTTCTGTGGTGACTGGCAGGTCCAGAACCAATACGGTCCTGGTGCGGTTCTGCTGAGACTCACTCTTTCCATCGCAGGCGACGATCTTGACCTTGTCGACCTTCACCAGCTCCGTCACCTCTCTGAACTCCACGTCGTTCAGAACAAACGTCCACACATTGTCACAGAACCTGTAGGTGTTCAGGGAGCCCTGAGGACAGAGAGCAGACCCAGGTCAGCGGAGCCAGGCACAGCTCTGGTACCGGTTCAGACCCGGGACAGACTCACCCTGAAGTTGACTCTGTTCCGGACCCGGCTGGCCAGCGCCGCGTTGATGGCCTTGTCGAACTGTAGCAGGACCTGCAGGGCCAGCTGGGGGGTTATCTGCTGGGTCTGAACACAGACAAGGCGTCAGCATTAGAGAAGAGTTTGGGCTCAGCTAGGTTCTACTGAAGCGGGTCGGATCCTCTCTGCAGTTTATCTAAAAACAAAAACCCGGATGCACTCAGAGGCGTAACCTTCTGAAGGACTGGTGTGGACATTTTCCTCACTTCCTGCTCATTTACTTTAGCCAAAGCTAACAGAGGTTGGCTGCAGCTGTCAGTGTTCAGAGCGTTTTCCGTCAGTGTTTTTTTGTTTTCCCCTCCCCCCACTGCTCCTGTGTCCCGCCTCTCGGTGTGACATCATCGGATCAGCGGCTTTGAGACATCTGATTTGCTGTCGCATTTCAGTGCGTAGAGAGTAGCTAAGCTGAGAGACGCACAGCAGCACTCAGTGAATATTAACCAGCAGCTACTTCCATGTTTAAGTGAAAGAAAGAAGATGGGTTGGTTAAAATGATTAGAGATTATGCTGCCGAAAAATCTGTTTGACATACGGAGCTTTTTCAGCTAAAAATGGAAAGAAATTAAAGTTTATACAAGTTAGTATTATAATGGAGAACATTAACCATAAAACATGGAGAACATTCAGGATAAAACACGGAGAACATTAACGATAAAACATGGAGAACATTTAGGATAAAACACGGAGAACGTTAACCATAAAACACGGAGAACGTTAACCATAAAACACGGAGAACGTTAACGATAAAACATGGAGAACGTTAACCATAAAACATGGAGAACGTTAACGATAAAACACGGAGAACATTCAGGATAAAACACGGAGAACATTAACAATAAAACATGGAGAACATTCCGGATAAAACACGGAGAACTTTAACGATAAAACATGGAGAACATTTAGGATAAAACACGGAGAACGTTAACCATAAAACACGGAGAACGTTAACCATAAAACACGGAGAACGTTAACCATAAAACACGGAGAACGTTAACGATAAAACATGGAGAACGTTAACCATAAAACATGGAGAACGTTAACGATAAAACACGGAGAACATTCAGGATAAAACACGGAGAACATTAACGATAAAACATGGAGAACATTTAGGATAAAACACGGAGAACATTCAGGATAAAACACGGAGAACATTAACAATAAAACATGGAGAACATTCCGGATAAAACACGGAGAACTTTAACGATAAAACATGGAGAACATTTAGGATAAAACACGGAGAACGTTAACCATAAAACACGGAGAACGTTAACCATAAAACACGGAGAACGTTAACCATAAAACACGGAGAACGTTAACGATAAAACATGGAGAACGTTAACCATAAAACATGGAGAACGTTAACGATAAAACACGGAGAACATTCAGGATAAAACACGGAGAACATTAACGATAAAACATGGAGAACATTTAGGATAAAACACGGAGAACATTCAGGATAAAACACGGAGAACTTTAACGATAAAACACGGAGAACATTAACAATAAAACACGGAGAACATTAACGATAAAACACGGAGAACATTCAGGATAAAACACGGAGAACGTTAACGATAAAACACGGAGAACGTTAACGATAAAACACGGAGAACGTTAACCATAAAACATGGAGAACGTTAACCATAAAACATGGAGAACGTTAACGATAAAACACGGAGAACGTTAACCATAAAACATGGAGAACATTAACGATAAAACACAGAGAACATTAACGATAAAACACAGAGAACATTAACGATAAAACATGCAGAACATTAACGATAAAACACGGAGAACATTCAGGATAAAACACGGAGAAGGTTAACGATAAAACACGGAGAACGTTAACGATAAAACACGGAGAACGTTAACCATAAAACATGGAGAACGTTAACCATAAAACATGGAGAACGTTAACGATAAAACACGGAGAACGTTAACCATAAAACATGGAGAACATTAACGATAAAACACGGAGAACATTAACGATAAAACACGGAGAACATTAACGATAAAACATGCAGAACATTAACGATAAAACACGGAGAACATTCAGGATAAAACACGGAGAACGTTAATGATAAAACACGGAGAACGTTAACCATAAAACATGGAGAACGTTAACCATAAAACATGGAGAACGTTAACGATAAAACACGGAGAACGTTAACCATAAAACACGGAGAACATTCAGGATAAAACACGGAGAACGTTAACGATAAAACACGGAGAACGTTAACGATAAAACACGGAGAACGTTAACCATAAAACATGGAGAACGTTAACGATAAAACACGGAGAACGTTAACCATAAAACACGGAGAACGTTAACCATAAAACACGGAGAACATTAACGATAAAACACGGAGAACATTAACGATAAAACACGGAGAACATTAACGATAAAACACGGAGAACGTTAACGATAAAACACGGAGAACGTTAACGATAAAACACGGAGAACGTTAACGATAAAACACGGAGAACGTTAACCATAAAACATGGAGAACGTTAACCATAAAACACGGAGAACGTTAACCATAAAACACGGAGAACGTTAACGATAAAACACTGAGAACATTCAGGATAAAACACGGAGAACATTCAGGATAAAACACGGAGAACATTCAGGATAAAACACGGAGAACGTTAACGATAAAACACGGAGAACGTTAACGATAAAACACGGAGAACGTTAACGATAAAACACGGAGAACGTTAACCATAAAACACGGAGAACGTTAACCATAAAACATGGAGAACGTTAACCATAAAACATGGAGAACATTAACGATAAAACACGGAGAACGTTAACGATAAAACACGGAGAACATTAACGATAAAACACGGAGAACATTAACGATAAAACATGGAGAACATTAACAATAAAAACTGGAGAACATTAACGATAAAACATGGAGAACATTAACGATAAAAACTGGAGAACATTAACGATAAAACATGGAGAACATTAACGATAAAACACGGAGAACATTCAGGATAAAACACGGAGAACGTTAACGATAAAACATGGAGAACGTTAACGATAAAACACGGAGAATATTCATGATAAAACACGGAGAACGTTAACGATAAAACACGGAGAACGTTAACGATAAAACACGGAGAATGTTAACGATAAAACACGGAGAACATTCAGGATAAAACACGGAGAACGTTAACGATAAAACACGGAGAACGTCAACGATAAAACACGGAGAACATTCAGGATAAAACACGGAGAACGTTAACGTTAAAACACGGAGAACGTTAACGATAAAACACGGAGAACGTTAACAATAAAACACGGAGAACGTTAACGATAAAACACGGAGAACATTCAGGATAAAACACGGAGAACATTAACGATAAAACATGGAGAACATTAACGATAAAAACTGGAGAACATTAACGATAAAACATGGAGAACATTAACGATAAAAACTGGAGAACATTAACGATAAAACATGGAGAACATTAACGATAAAACACGGAGAACATTCAGGATAAAACACGGAGAACGTTAACGATAAAACACGGAGAACATTCAGGATAAAACACGGAGAACGTTAACGATAAAACATGGAGAACGTTAACGATAAAACACGGAGAACGTTAACCATAAAACATGGAGAACATTAACGATAAAACACGGAGAACATTCAGGATAAAACACGGAGAACGTTAACGATAAAACACGGAGAACATTAACGATAAAAACTGGAGAACATTAACGATAAAACATGGAGAACATTAACGATAAAAACTGGAGAACATTAACGATAAAAACTGGAGAACATTAACGATAAAAACTGTAGAACATTAACGATAAAAACTGGAGAACATTAACGATAAAAGCTACATGCCTGATGGAGCAGAAGTTTTAAACCATCAGAACATCAGATGGTTTCTGGGTAACAGAGGAAAATCAGCTGATTTAACAGTTTGTTTCATTGAGCTGAACTGGATTTAATTCCTGAATGATAGAAATCAGATTCATCGGTACCAACTGGGATCAATGTTCCCATATTTCTGGGTCAGAACTTTTCTACAAACTGAAGGAAAAAGACTCAAAGGTGAATTTCAGCCTTTAAAACACTAAAATGGCAATAAGTTACCATTTGACACCCAGTGCAATAACTATATAAATAAATATAAATATTCATCCATATTAATAGCAGGGGAGCCTTGATGTGATGGATTTTTTAGATGTTCTCCTCAGAATCTCTGATTTCTATTTTCACTGAATGACTCAGAATTATTCTGATAAATTTTAGCTTTAAATTTATTAAATTTAAAAGTTACCAAATGATTTGATTCATCAAACCAGAGCATCATTGCTCTCAGATTAAAATTAAAAATAGTATTTTAATTGTTTTACTTTAAAACTTAAATTGAATTGGGAGCAGACACCCAGTCTGGCTCAGAAAGCAGCTGAAAATCTGATGGTTTTAATCCGAACCGAACCACAGCAGCAGAACTTTAGCTCTGGTTTTAAATGGTTTCATTTGTGGTTCTTTAAAAGCAGATCTGGATCATTTTCTAACACATCAGGCTTTAGATCATCGCGGCTAACGGCTAACAGCTAACTAGTCCCCCCTCCGGCTGTTGCTCCGGTTCCGCGCCGCTCTGTTCGGTGTGTTCTGCCGGTACCACCTGGATGAGTTCGTCCAGACTCTCCTGGAGGCTGTTTCCCAGCGTGGTGTTCCGGTACAGCTGGTAGGCCATGGTTCTCTGCTTCTCACTGAACTCAACGGACCTCTGAACCAGCTAGCTGCTGCTGCTGCTTCTTCTTCTATGGTGTTTTAGTTTACAGATTACCGCCATCAACTGGGAGGCTACTACTGACTAGCTTCCGCTTAAACCTTTCACAATAAAAGCGGTTAGTCAAAGCATTTCAGAATAAAATAGGAAGCTGATCAGATAATTTCTGTAACTTTTTCCTGGAGCCCAAGTTTTTAATTGCTCTAGGTCTTTTTGTCCTTTTAACTTTATTTTACATATAATCTAGATTATAATACAGTAGCTTATAGATGAACAAACTAATGATATAGCGGGCGAAATAAAAATACAGAGAGGAGATTTAGACCATAAACACACAGCAGTATGAAAATATTAAATGCATTTAGATTCCTTTGTTCTTTCTGGTTTATGGCTGCATATTAACACATCTCAGTGAGGAGTGATACATTGCTGATAAGCTGTTGTTGCAATTATTGAAATATTTGAAGTATTTCCAAGAACATCAGTGTTACATTTCCTGTCTGTTATCTCTGTGATTATCAGTTTGAGTAGAACTGAGGTGACATTAAGATGCATTAAAGTTTTTTGGATAAGAGGAAAAAGGGTAACATGAATAGCTTTGCATATAACAAGTATTGTCCAGTAGAGGAACATGAGGGATAAAGTTGCCATTTTGCAGAATTTTCTGGTTTTAAGCTAGATTACATTTCCACAAGAAAACCCACCATGTTTATAGAATTTATTAATTTTATTAATATCTGCTTGAGTCATTAAAGCTTTAATAAAATAAAAAAAACATTGTATGTATCTTAAAATTGTTAATTTATAGTATAATGAGCAGAATCATTAACGCTTTATAGGGCAAATGTCCAGCAAATAGTGTTATTGGAATCCAGGACAACCTTATTACCTTTGTAACATAAAAAAATATGGATATTTTTCATGGCAAAAATGAATATCATTGTAATAACAAGAAACACCAACTTGGCCGAATATATTAAGAAAAATAACAAAAGTGCTTCTATAAAAAAATTCATGAAAAACACATTTTACTTTGGTCCAATAACCTTAGAGGCATTAATGTTGATACTGGCACTGACATTTTTTAGTTTATAAACCTAAATATAATTGTTAACTAGAATGATTCACTTTTTAACTTTACTTTTTAACTTTTCAATTAGTTTTTTGCCTTTTTGTCTTGACTTATTAACCCTTTTTTTCAGCTTAATTTCCAGTAGTTAATATATCAATCAAAGGTTCATCTAATTGGTCAAATACCTAAATCTGATGTGCAGCCATGTAGCAGGATCTTTGCTGAATGGCTGGATAAACATCTTATGCTACTAGACCTCACTGAGGGAGGGAGGGGGGAATACATATGTTAGGGTAGGCAGTGATTAAAACCGGTAACTTACCTTATAAAGGGTTAAAGGTTTAAAGTGATCCAATAACAACTCTGTTCTCATCATGCCTGCCCCCTCTGAATATTATAAACCATAATCTGATCTCCAGCGTGATGCCATTCTGTTATAGACCTGTCCTCAATATGTCCTCCTGCTTTTTCCAACCTTTATCATTATTTTAGGATAGACACATTTTTAATCACCTATATTTTCACCTAAATAAGGGCAGTTGCTGGGATCCGACAGAAGATGGCGGTATAACACCGCCATGCTGGGGTCAGAGGTCAGAATGAGGTAAAACAAGATGATTCTATCATCATTACGGTTAAAGATATTTATCACTGCCAGTTTGAATGAATTCTCAGGGACTAGAGAACATAAATGGAGCTAAAATATAAAATGAGGAGTTTCTGAGAAATCATGGGCTGCATCCTCCGAGGATCCGGTCTACCTGGACTGGATCCTTCCAAGTCCGTGAAAATAAGGAGACCGGAAGAGTTTTGGCTGTGAATCCAAACAGGTCTACCCTTCAGCGGGTTTTACCGCCGTAGGCTCTGTTGCTTAGCAACCGTGATACACAAAGGAAAAGAATGAAAACCGAAGTTTTCAAAAGTGTTTCTTTATTTATTTCTTTTTACTGTAAAGTGAACAAAGACTGATGAGAATCCAGAGTAGAATAAAGGTTCCAACCAGCAGGAACCAATCAAATCAAATGTAATGATTTCTACCTTAGTCAGTTAAACAACCTGCTGCTGTCATTCTGCACATCTCTGATGTTGCTGCTATTTTCAATTTACTGTAAAAATGTCCATAGCTGCATATTGGTTATTTATTCTCCAGTTTATATTGTTAAAACACTTTACAGGATTTTATTGTTTATATTTTAACTCTTCCCTATTATGTTATTCTTTATTCTATTGTGTGACCATTTTCAATAATCTTTCTGCTGCTGTAAATTTGTCCATTTTGGGAAAATAAAGAGATTTTCTATTCCATTCAATTTCAAATCAGTTTATTTATATAGCGCCAAATTCACAACACATGTCATCTCAAGGCACTTTACAGTTCAACCAGATCATACAGTATTCTATAAAAGCGGTAGAAATGTATAAGTAAATCTAAACAATGTATGTATAAAAATATATCTGCAAAATCTCTAATATTCAACAAAAAATACTTAGTTAAGCCTATTGTGCAAAACAGCAATAAAAAATAAAATCCTATCAGATTTATAGTCCCCCCCCCCCTGCAGATATATTAGAATCTGTCCTTAAATTCCAGCCAAACCCATTTAATCAGTAACAGATAAAAACCTTCAGATAAACCAAACATTACCGCCACATATCTGACTCTATAACCATTAAAACAACTATTTTCATTCATTTCAGACGGAACTATTCACAGACTGGATTATATTAAACTGAACTTTCAATTCTCACCACTGTTCGGCGCCAAGTCACCTTTCCTCTGATCACGGCTTGCTTGGTCTCACAATGAATCCTGGGATATCCAAGGATACATCGGACCCGTCCTTCGAATTGGACAAAAAGAAGGACGCATTTTAAGGCCGCATAACGAGGAGTCATGGAATCCGACCAGACCTCGGCGCCGCGCTGTGACGTCATCGTCCGTTGAATCTGACCTTCAGAGGACGCAGTCCATGAATTCGAACAGAGCAAATATTTCTATCACTGATGTTTGATGTGTTTCCTAAATCTTTTCTCTTATTTACAGTTTAATCCAAAGAAAAACATTAAACCAAAACTGGATGAATCAGCAGATATATAAACATGTGAATGATGCGGAACTGGAACCACCGACAAACATTCACACTTTCACAAACATCTTCTCATGGCTCTATTTTCTGCACTTTTTGAAATATTTTTTATTTTTGATGTTTTATTTTTTGACAAAGCATCCTCTGTGTTTACATCTTTACTTTGGTGATGGCAGTAAAGCGGAAGCTGGCGATCAGGCCCTCCTCCTCCCATCCATCACGCTGCCTCCCTGTCAGCAGCTGCATGTGTTTCCTGTCTGGATGCACGCAGACTGGAAGCTGCAGGTGGAGGTCAGGTTCTGCAGGGAGCCGTCTGCGTGTGATGGATGTTAGCCAACGGACAGATTGTTTCAGCAGACGCTGCTCTGACCTTTGACCCCCTAAACCATGTTGAAGGACAGAGAGGGATCGTCAGCCGGACGTCAGGCAGGATGATTAAACATGATAGAACCGCAGGTAGAATCAGAGCTGAGCAACAACAGGAGAGAAGAGCTTCTCCTCCGATGACCTGAGAAATATTGAGAAGGAACGAAGCAGAGACCAGACCCAACCACAAAGTCACCGTTCTGCTGCAGAGAGCTGCAGATAATTAAACCACAAAAATCACATGTCACTAAACGTCGTAGAACACCAGAGAAATTAACGATGAACGTACCTGAAATTAAAGAAGAAAAAAAAACGGCATCATTTTGTTTTCTTTTTAGTAAACAAATATCGAGGCTGACTTCTAGAGCTGCTCATAGCATCACTGCCCCTCTCATAGTACCAGTTACCATGGCAACAAGGCCAGGTACCAGGTGAAGTTACCATGGCAACATAGCTATGAAAACATAGCTAGGTAACAGCTGAGGTTACCATGACAACCTAGCCAGGTAACGGCTGAAAGAGCCACAACAGCTTGGTTACGAAGCCAGATACCAGCTAAGGTTACTGTTACCATGGTGACAGGTCTAGGTACCCTCTGAGGTTACCATGGTGACATAGCCAGGTCACAGGAGCGGTTACCATGGTGACATAGCCAGGTAACAGGAGAGGTTACCATGGAGACGGAGCCACCACCAGAAGTTACCATGGAGTGTTTCTGTTAAAGGTAGAACCTGTTTGCTGCAGACATTTGGGTTCATGATCTCAGCGCTTCTCCAAAGACCTCCTGACAGAGCGGGGAATCATCCCTCCTCCATTAGCACTTCCTGTGGAGGACGGGTCCGAATCTGCAGGTAGGCTGCTCCAGCAGCTGTACTCTGCTCTTCTTCAGCCGGTTCTTTGGGAGTTCCTTTGGAGAAGGTTTGTTCCTGAAGGCAGCAGAAGATCCCCTGAAACCGTTGCTGATGTTTCTTCACCAACTCTGCCATCAGGGGAAGTAGGATGGACCAGACAGTCCGTATCATGATACAACCTCCGCCGCTCACAGATCCTGGCTGCAGGGACGGCTTCCCTCAACAGGCTGGATGCTTCTTTCCTACTTCAAGCTGTTTATTCCAAACAGACGTAGTTTGAGATCAGACTGAGTGGACAGAGACCCAAGAAATGAGAAGAACTCTCCTTTTTTTTCAGGTAGCCAGGTGTGGCGCCACCTGCTGACCATTTGTTGTAGTTCTGTTCTGCTCATGAGGCGGATCTTCCCCTCTGTAGTCCAGTCCTGGTCTCTGAGGCGTAGTTGTGGCTGCCAGTAGAAGCGGCCTGTTCCTGGTGTGCGTGTTTGCAGACAGAGATCCTTCTGTTTCCTCAGAGGAAGGCAAACACTTGGTGCTGCTGGGAGAGATTTGAGCGGATTACTCCTTTAATCTGACGGGGCTCTGATGTCTCTGGGTAAACATGGACGCTCTCATTAGCAGCATTAGAGCTAATTAGCTGTCAGTAATCTTCAGTCAAACATGGAGCTTCATCCATCTGAGGGGTGCGTTCAGGGACTGCACCTCTGATGGGAAACTTCAGTTTTTCTGTCCTCTGACTGGTGTGTAAACTTTTTAAGACTAAGCTTGTGGTTTTTTTTCAGGAAGCTGCTCTTTGGAAGCTCGTTCCGTGAACCGACTGCATCGAACCCTGAGATTCTGTCTGCATTTAGGATCAGAACCGCTGCTGGTTGATGCTCGGAGGGTTTGCTTTACAGGGTTTGAAGCTGCCGCTGGGAGTCAGTTCCTCCTAAACGAGATGACCGACCTCTTCTCACAGCACTTTATGAAGATAATCAGACTCATCAGTCACAGCGAGGCAGCGGGGCCTGGTTTCGCCCCGTGCTTTGGAAGGAGATGGTCCCAAAGACTAATGAGAGAGCAGAACAGTCTCTGCAGCTGCAGCCATTAATCAGCTCAGCTTCTCCATCTCTGCTTCCTGGACTGAAGGTAGAAGCTCTGCCGCTGTCAGAGTTTAACATTTTCCTCACTGAAACATCAGAAAGGATCAGAGGATGCATCTTCCTCAGGCTGCTTCAAAGTCCAAACTGCTGAGGAGGAAACATCAGGTGACTGATTTAGACCCTGATGCGTCTCAGGAACCTCTGGGGTCCAGAGTTTAACAAAAGGTTCCCGTCTTCCACATGTTATCAAGTGTTTGTGCTTCACATGTAGGAACCATAATGAGATCGTTTCATGCAGGTGCTTTAAAATGTGGAAATATTTGCCGCATCTTTCAACATGTAAACTACATCCCAAAAATGTATTTAAGCATCCTATAATAAAACCTTATAGATACACATTGAACAGATAAAAATAAAATACATTTCACCAGCAATATTTCAGAGGGAATAAAGTAAAAACTGACACCAATCTGCAATATTACCAGTTATTTACTTTCACTTTTTCACATTTTAAAGTCATAGCTGCAACTTTTTCATCACAAGGACTTTTTTTTTTAATAATAAATCCACGGAACGTCTAGATTGATGCTGAATAAAAATATTAACTATAATGAAGATGTATGTAGTATATTTTCATGGATCTGAAATATATATAAATATTTACTTCTGGTTGATGCAAAAGCCGACGCTGTTTCTGCACCAGTAGGAATAGTGGGTTGCAGCTCAGCTGCTGCCAGATCCTAGTAGCTCCATGATGAAGCTGAGAAATGGCTTCTTCTCAGATTCGAGACAAAAAATACAAAAACAAGAAGAACAATATTGGTCAATATACGCAACGGTTGATCAAGCGTTGGATTTATTCTGTCCTTTATTACGTCCTTTATTACGCCCTTTATTCTGTCCTTTATTACGTCCTTTATTACGTCCTTTATTACGTCCTTTATTACGTCCTTTATTTCGTCCTTTATTACGTCCTTTATTACGTCCTTTATTCTGTCCTTTATTCTGTCCTTTATTTCGTCCTTTATTACGTCCTTTATTACGTCCTTTATTTCGTCCTTTATTACGTCCTTTATTACGTCCTTTATTCTGTCCTTTATTACGTCCTTTATTACGTCCTTTATTACGTCCTTTATTCTGTCCTTTATTACGTCCTTTATTCTGTCCTTTATTACGTCCTTTATTACGTCCTTTATTACGTCCTTTATTCTGTCCTTTATTACGTCCTTTATTACGTCCTTTATTACGTCCTTTATTCTGCCCTTTATTACGTCCTTTATTTCGTCCTTTATTACGTCCTTTATTACGTCCTTTATTCTGTCCTTTATTACGTCCTTTATTACGTCCTTTATTCTGTCCTTTATTACGTCCTTTATTCTGTCCTTTATTACGTCCTTTATTCTGTCCTTTATTCTGTCCTTTATTACGTCCTTTATTACGTCCTTTATTACGTCCTTTATTCTGTCCTTTATTACGTCCTTTATTACGTCCTTTATTACGTCCTTTATTCTGTCCTTTATTACGTCCTTTATTACGTCCTTTATTACGTCCTTTATTCTGTCCTTTATTACGTCCTTTATTACGTCCTTTATTACGTCCTTTATTCTGTCCTTTATTACGTCCTTTATTCTGTCCTTTATTACGTCCTTTATTACGTCCTTTATTCTGTCCTTTATTACGTCCTTTATTCTGTCCTTTATTACGTCCTTTATTACGTCCTTTATTACGTCCTTTATTCTGTCCTTTATTACGTCCTTTATTCTGTCCTTTATTACGTCCTTTATTACGTCCTTTATTACGTCCTTTATTACGCCCTTTATTCTGTCCTTTATTCTGTGCTTTATTACGTCCTTTATTACGTCCTTTATTCTGTCCTTTATTACGTCCTTTATTCTGTCCTTTATTATGTCCTTTATTACGTCCTTTATTCTGTCCTTTATTACGTCCTTTATTCTGTCCTTTATTACGTCCTTTATTCTGTCCTTTATTACGTCCTTTATTACGTCCTTTATTCTGTCCTTTATTACGTCCTTAATTCTGTCCTTTATTCGGTCCTTTATTACGTCCTTTATTCTGTCCTTTATTACGTCCTTTATTCTGTCCTTTATTACGTCCTTTATTCTGTCCTTTATTACGTCCTTTATTACGTCCTTTATTACGCCCTTTATTCTGTCCTTTATTACGTCCTTTATTCTGTGCTTTATTACGTCCTTTATTACGTCCTTTATTCTGTGCTTTATTACGTCCTTTATTCTGTCCTTTATTACGTCCTTTATTACGCCCTTTATTCTGTCCTTTATTACGTCCTTTATTCTGTCCTTTATTACGTCCTTTATTCTGTCCTTTATTACGTCCTTTATTACGTCCTTTATTACGTCCTTTATTCTGTCCTTTATTACGTCCTTTATTCTGTCCTTTATTACGTCCTTTATTACGTCCTTTATTCTGTCCTTTATTACGTCCTTTATTCTGTCCTTTATTACGTCCTTTATTACGTCCTTTATTCTGCCCTTTATTACGTCCTTTATTCTGTCCTTTATTACGTCCTTTATTACGCCCTTTATTCTGTCCTTTATTACGTCCTTTATTCTGTGCTTTATTACGTCCTTTATTACGTCCTTTATTCTGTCCTTTATTACGTCCTTTATTACGTCCTTTATTACGCCCTTTATTCTGTCCTTTATTACGTCCTTTATTATGTCCTTTATTCTGTGCTTTATTACGTCCTTTATTACGTCCTTTATTCTGTCCTTTATTACGTCCTTTATTCTGTCCTTTATTACGTCCTTTATTACGTCCTTTGTTCTGTCCTTTATTACATCCTTTATTCTGTCCTTTATTACGTCCTTTATTACGTCCTTTCTTCTGTCCTTTATTACGTCCTTTATTCTGTCCTTTATTACGTCCTTTATTCTGTGCTTTATTACGTCCTTTATTCTGTCCTTTATTACGTCCTTTATTACGCCCTTTATTCTGTCCTTTATTACGTCCTTTATTCTGTGCTTTATTACGTCCTTTATTACGTCCTTTATTCTGTCCTTTATTACGTCCTTTATTCTGTCCTTTATTACGTCCTTTATTCTGTGCTTTATTACGTCCTTTATTACGTCCTTTATTACGTCCTTTATTCTGTGCTTTATTACGTCCTTTATTACGTCCTTTATTACGTCCTTTATTCTGTCCTTTATTACGTCCTTTATTACGTCCTTTATTACGTCCTTTATTCTGTCCTTTATTACGTCCTTTATTACGTCCTTTATTACGCCCTTTATTCTGTCCTTTATTACGTCCTTTATTCTGTGCTTTATTACGTCCTTTATTACGTCCTTTATTCTGTCCTTTATTACGTCCTTTATTACGTCCTTTATTCTGTCCTTTATTACGTCCTTTATTCTGTCCTTCATTACGTCTTTTATTACGTCCTTTATTCTGTCCTTTATTACGTCCTTTATTACGTCTTTTATTCTGTCCTTTATTACGTCCTTTATTACGTCCTTTATTATGCCCTTTATTCTGTCCTTTATTACGTCCTTTATTCTGTGCTTTATTACGTCCTTTATTACGTCCTTTATTACGTCCTTTATTCTGTCCTTTATTACGTCCTTTATTCTGTCCTTTATTACGTCCTTCATTACGTCCTTTATTCTGTCCTTTATTCTGTCCTTTATTACGTCCTTTATTCTGTCCTTTATTACGTCCTTTATTCTGTCCTTTATTCTGTCCTTTATTACGTCCTTTATTCTGTCCTTTATTACGTCCTTTATTCTGTCCTTTAGTACGTCCTTTATTACGTCCTTTATTCTGTCCTTTATTACGTCCTTTATTCTGTCCTTTATTACGTCCTTTATTCTGTCCTTTATTCTGTCCTTTATTACGTCCTTTATTCTGTCCTTTATTCTGTCCTTTATTACGTCCTTTATTCTGTCCTTTATTACGTCCTTTATTCTGTCATTTATTACGTCCTTTATTACGTCCTTTATTCTTTCCTTTATTACGTCCTTTATTACGTCCTTTATTCTGTCCTTTATTCTGTCCTTTGTTATGTCCTTTATTACGTCCTTTATTCTGCCCTTTATTACGTCCTTTATTCTGTCCTTTATTACGTCCTTTATTCTGTCCTTTATTACCTCCTTTATTACGTCCTTTATTCTGTCCTTTATTACGTCCTTTATTCTGTCCTTTATTACGTCCTTTATTCTGTCCTTTATTACGTCCTTTATTACGTCCTTTATTCTGTCCTTTATTACGTCCTTTATTCTGTCCTTTATTACGTCCTTTATTACGTCCTTTATTCTGCCCTTTATTCTGCCCTTTATTCTGTCCTTTAATACGTCCTTTATTCTGTCCTTTATTACGTCCTTTATTCTGTTCTTTATTACGTCCTTTATTACATCCTTTATTCTGTCCTTTATTCTGTCCTTTATTACGTCCTTTATTCTGTCCTTTATTACGTCCTTTATTCTGTGCTTTATTACGTCCTTTATTCTGTCCTTTATTACGTCCTTTATTACGCCCTTTATTCTGTCCTTTATTACGTCCTTTATTCTGTGCTTTATTACGTCCTTTATTACGTCCTTTATTCTGTCCTTTATTACGTCCTTTATTCTGTCCTTTATTACGTCCTTTATTCTGTGCTTTATTACGTCCTTTATTACGTCCTTTATTCTGTCCTTTATTACGTCCTTTATTCTGTGCTTTATTACGTCCTTTATTACGTCCTTTATTACGTCCTTTATTCTGTCCTTTATTACGTCCTTTATTCTGTCCTTTATTACGTCCTTTATTACGTCCTTTATTACGTCCTTTATTACGCCCTTTATTCTGTCCTTTATTACGTCCTTTATTCTGTGCTTTATTACGTCCTTTATTACGTCCTTTATTCTGTCCTTTATTACGTCCTTTATTACGTCCTTTATTCTGTTCTTTATTACGTCCTTTATTCTGTCCTTCATTACGTCTTTTATTACGTCCTTTATTCTGTCCTTTATTACGTCCTTTATTACGTCTTTTATTCTGTCCTTTATTACGTCCTTTATTACGTCCTTTATTACGCCCTTTATTCTGTCCTTTATTACGTCCTTTATTCTGTGCTTTATTACGTCCTTTATTACGTCCTTTATTCTGTCCTTTATTACGTCCTTTATTCTGTCCTTTATTACGTCCTTTATTACGTCCTTTATTACGTCCTTTATTCTGTCCTTTATTACGTCCTTTATTCTGTCCTTTATTACGTCCTTTATTCTGTCCTTTATTCTGTCCTTTATTACGTCCTTTATTCTGTCCTTTATTCTGTCCTTTATTACGTCCTTTATTCTGTCCTTTATTCTGTCCTTTATTACGTCCTTTATTCTGTCCTTTATTACGTCCTTTATTCTGTCCTTTATTACGTCCTTTATTCTGTCCTTTATTACGTCCTTTATTACGTCCTTTATTCTGTCCTTTATTACGTCCTTTATTACGTCCTTTATTCTTTCCTTTATTACGTCCTTTATTACGTCCTTTATTCTGTCCTTTATTCTGTCCTTTATTATGTCCTTTATTACGTCCTTTATTCTGCCCTTTATTACGTCCTTTATTCTGTCCTTTATTACGTCCTTTATTCTGTCCTTTATTACGTCCTTTATTCTGTCCTTTATTACCTCCTTTATTACGTCCTTTATTCTGTCCTTTATTACGTCCTTTATTCTGTCCTTTATTACGTCCTTTATTCTGTCCTTTATTACGTCCTTTATTACGTCCTTTATTCTGTCCTTTATTACGTCCTTTATTCTGTCCTTTATTACGTCCTTTATTACGTCCTTTATTCTGCCCTTTATTCTGCCCTTTATTTCGTCCTTTATTCTGTCCTTTAATACGTCCTTTATTCTGTCCTTTATTACGTCCTTTATTCTGTTCTTTATTACGTCCTTTATTACATCCTTTATTCTGTCCTTTATTCTGTCCTTCATTACGTCCTTTATTCTGTCCTTTATTACGTCCTTTATTACGTCCTTTATTCTGTCCTTTATTACGTCCTTTATTCTGTCCTTTATTACGTCCTTTATTACGTCCTTTATTCTGTCCTTTATTACGTCCTTTATTCTGTCCTTTATTCTGTCCTTTATTACGTCCTTTATTCTGTCCTTTATTACGTCCTTTATTCTGTCCTTTATTACGTCCTTTATTACGTCCTTTATTCTGTCCTTTATTACGTCCTTTATTACGTCCTTTATTCTTTCCTTTATTACGTCCTTTATTACGTCCTTTATTCTGTCCTTTATTCTGTCCTTTATTATGTCCTTTATTACGTCCTTTATTCTGCCCTTTATTACGTCCTTTATTCTGTCCTTTATTACGTCCTTTATTCTGTCCTTTATTACGTCCTTTATTCTGTCCTTTATTACCTCCTTTATTACGTCCTTTATTCTGTCCTTTATTACGTCCTTTATTCTGTCCTTTATTACGTCCTTTATTCTGTCCTTTATTACGTCCTTTATTACGTCCTTTATTCTGTCCTTTATTACGTCCTTTATTCTGTCCTTTATTACGTCCTTTATTACGTCCTTTATTCTGCCCTTTATTCTGCCCTTTATTTCGTCCTTTATTCTGTCCTTTAATACGTCCTTTATTCTGTCCTTTATTACGTCCTTTATTCTGTTCTTTATTACGTCCTTTATTACATCCTTTATTCTGTCCTTTATTCTGTCCTTCATTACGTCCTTTATTCTGTCCTTTATTACGTCCTTTATTACGTCCTTTATTCTGTCCTTTATTACGTCCTTTATTCTGTCCTTTATTACGTCCTTTATTATGTCCTTTATTCTGTCCTTTATTACGTCCATAACGAGCTGTTTATATGCTTAGAATTTCAATCGGCTAGTAAACCTTTTCTGCTTTGAAAAAAAGAAAAGCTTTTGCATCACATCTATATTTATTTGACTTGTTAAAATGAGGCTTTACCTGCTAATTAATAAGCTGGTTTAAATTAGTCTGGCTGTTCAGACCAGTTACCTTATCACCTTTAACTGATCCCAGCTAGTAAGAGACAGGCTCATGCTAAGCCATTCTGCCTTTCTCCTTCTGTTAGTCAGCCTGTTGCAGGACCGATCGATCGATCAATCAATCAATCAAGCAATCTTTAATAGCCCACAAACCCCCTCACCAGTTAATCTAAAAGCAGTTATTCAACAGTTATTCCCTGTTTCTGGAGGCCCAATAAAAATACTTTTACATGTATGGTAAATACATCTATTATTTATTTGTGCACAAAAATTATGGTTTTGATAAGAATCATTGAGCTAAAAGGTCATCAGAATGTTTATAATATGAAATTCGTAGGGAAATCATATTTAAATATCAAATCATTCTGGCTTAAACATGTATAGAAATATTCTCTTTATCAGACCATATTGTCCCAAAAGTTAGAAAATTTCTGTTTAAAAAAAAATCCTGCCTCAAAATCAGTTTTTTCTCATTATCTTCTGCAGGCCAGTTAGTTCTACGTCAGCCTGATCACCTAAATTCGGCCAATCATATATCAACGGTCATCTGTCAATCAAATGTTTTCGGTCATAGCATCTTGATTCATGTGTCGCAGCTAATATACGCAACGGTTGAAATCAGAATCCTTTCCTTTCCCATTGAGTTGTGTCCCAGTGTCCACGGGGATGGACGTCTGTGTCTTCGGCAGGCGTAGAGCTAACAGAACTGGCAGCGTTGCGAGGGAAGGGCTCAAACATGTACGGCTGGAAGCCTTCTACACCAAACCAAGCTTCTGCCGCCCTGGCGTCCTCTTCCACAACATCTTCGTCCCCGCTTTCCTCCTCTAAATAAAAAATGGATGACGGAGGAGACTCATCCACGACCTCCGACACTAAACTCTCCTCCTCTTGCATGTTTCCGCTGTCCATAGCGTTCCTTGACAGCGTCGTTTCTAAGTCACCAATTTAGTGCTACTTGGTCCCAATGGAATTTCCCATTGGGGACCTGCTAGCACTAAGATGCTAACTGGTTAGCAAGATGCTTCCAACAAACCGGCCACAACCAAACATGCTTGTTAACCTTCTGCCACAACAATCCCGCCCCCTTGATAATCAACCAATCACATTCACTTTATTCTCTCGTATAAAATTGAGCACCGATCGAGAGAATTAGAGCGGAGGTCTTCAGCAGGGGGTACTACATGGTACTGCATGGGGATTAAGAAAGTTTTGGTTGATTAGACTTTTCTAATATCCCCCCTGCAGTTTTTCCCACTAATTGAAATGTCTTTAAATCCACATGAACATGAATCCAACAGACTGTAGTAAACAGATCAATGGAGGCAGAAGATGTCTTTCAGTCATCAATGCTCACATTCAGAGACACACAGGAGCTCTTTCAAGCTGGGCACCGTTTCATTCACAACACCTGTCCCATCAACCAGGAATCAGAAATACTTTAATAATCCCAGGGAGAAATTACTTTAGTTACATTACTCCATCTGTAATAGACTCACTATAGGACCAGTTTGATAGAACACTATTTCATACTATATATATAATTAGGGGGTCCCCGCTCCATCTCTCCATCAGTTTGGGGTCCTTGGCCCAAAAACGTTTAGGACCCCTGATTTAGATGCTTGAGATCGGCCTGTTTTCCAGTGTAGTCCTGTTTCTCTGACTGTGACTAACTGGATGTGCTCTCTTCATCCTCTGACATGGGAGCTGGCTCGGAGCTCGTCTGCCTGGCTGTGTGTTTCCTGGACGGGGCCGCCTGTGGAGCTGGTTGACAGTTGCCTTTTGTATCTATGCTTCTTTTTCTATGTCTGCTTCTGTCTCCTTGAACCCCAGTGGGCCTCAGCAGATGGCCGCTCACACTGAGCCTGGTTCTGCTGGAGGTTTCTTCCTGTTCAAAGGGAGTTTTTCCTCTCCACTGTCGCTACAAGCATGCTTAGTGTGAGGGATTGCTGAAGAGTCAATGAGTCGATGCAATCAGCTGGTTTTCCTTAGATAGAAAACTTTGAATCAATCTGACTGGATGATCTGGTTGAACTGGAAAGTGACCTGAGATGACATGATGTGAATTGGAGCTATAGAAATACACTGAAAAGAATCTAGACGATCTAGACTGTGAGATTCGAGCATCATCCACTCAGCTAGTTAGTCGTTTATTTCTGGAAGATGACGCAGCACTCCGGCCAAAGCAGCCGTCTGATTGAGCTGCTCGATAGTACAGTAAGATCCCTCCAGGTGAAGGACAGGATCTTTCCAAGAAATGGAGACGGGTGCAGATTTACTTCCAGCTATTATTTCATTTAAATGAAAAGCAGAAAAGCAGATCATGGCTTCTCTACAGTGAAAAGAAGAACTTTTTTCTTTTGCCTTTTTTTGGAAACAGGAGCAATGAGCGAATAATAATGTGTGTCTATTAGAATTTATTTATCTGTATAATGGGTCTGTTTTATGTGTTGTCTTCTCGTTTCAAAGGGGCCCAATGCCTGTCTTTGCCAAGGGCCCCAAATGTCATAAATTGGCCCCTGCTCCTGAGATCAGTCAGAGCGTCCGGAAACTTGGTTTCTAGTTCAGAGGGTGAATCAAACTGACCGCTGGGGGTCAGAGCAGCTGCCTGATCTTCCCTTCGTTTCAGCTCCAAATCTTCACGGCCTCCTTCCTCTGCTCCTCCTCAGCCCTCGGCTCTGTCTGCCGGGACAGGGGCCCCACTGTCCCCCCCCCCCCCCCCCCCCCCCCCCCCCCCCCCCCCCCAGGCTCAGCTGTGATTTGTCCTCAGGGAAGGTCACAGCAGAATGACGCCGCCTCTTCTAGACAGTTTAAATCCGGTTCCAGCTCCGTTCTTCGTGTCCCACGCTCCCTGAACACATCAGAGCAGTAATGTCAGCAGATAAAAGTTCAGGAGCATTTGAATCCCCCCCCCCACACCCACCTTGTTAAATCCCACTTTGTTTGCGTCCCTCTGACAGTTAAAGAAGTGACGAATGGCCATTATTATGGAAAGAAGGTTACTTTTATACACGGCTCGCAGCGCTGAGGTGGGCGCCGGCGGCTGCTCCATCACTGTCAGGGAAACTAATGATAAGATATCGTCAGACACGGGACGGCCATGTTAAGATGGAGTGGCCTCCTGGTGGCTCTTCATCGGCTGCAGACTGTTTGGGAATTCATCTTTATTCTGCATTAAGTTGCCCTTATTTTAGTTCTCAGGGGCTGCAAACTGCAGCATGGGAGTCAGTGACACCAGAACCAGACTGGGATGGTGAGTTTACTGGCCCACAGAAATCTGAGCAGTTTTAATGAGACAATCATCCCCAGAATGTGTCCTCCGATGCTGGGATTACCGGATCAGAACGGTTTCCCCGCTGCACGTCTGCTGGTTAAACCCTGGAAAAACACTGTTTCCCTTGCTGAAGCTCAGGGAGCAGCTTGATGATGTGTTTGAGGAGGATTTGATTTAATCAGCACCCCGACGCCGCTTTACATCAAAGTTCCTTTCAGAACCAATTCAAGCTCTAATCTTCTGATAATTGAATCTGTGTTTATTCTGTAGCTCCTGTTTCATTCAGAGTTTTGCTGTGAATTTTTCTACAGACTCAAAAAGACTTCATCAGAGATCCAAGAGGAGATTCTGTTTCTGTTATGAGTCAGACCAAAGGTCCAGCATCAGTAAGTCCTTGGTTCTGGTTCTGGTTCTGGTCGGCCCGGGCCGAGCTCTGTGGGAGTAAAACAGCTGAAGCTTTCAGGTCAGAAACTCTGCAGACGTCAGAGTGGAGCTGGACTTTCTCCAGACCAACTCAGACGGAGGTTTGAATGAGACCTAGAACCTTCTCTAAAGTCTTCCCTCTGGTTTAGCTTCCTGCCCAGACGTCTCCAAGTCCTGAGGACTTCTTCTCTCCTGCTGGGGTCCACCAACAGGTAGCAGTGACCTACAGGCTGCAGCTTCTAGAATTCTTGAAGCTGTAAATGAAAGATGGCGTTTCAAACCGTGTCTGTTTTGAACATCCCAGACAAACTACAGAATATTTCTAATCATGGAAGCTGTTTCTCACAGGGAAACATTTCCAGGTGGTTCAATCCTGGCTCACGTGGGCCTGAGGTTCTACTGAGCTGATGGTACCATGAGATGATGGCACTACTACGTCCAAAACCTCCATAAGACCAAATCTTCCCTCATTATGATGCTTCCTCCTCCTTTCTGTGTGTGAGCTTTACTTTCTCATATTGCTGTAATCTGCTCTACTTCTTCTCCTCATTTCTGTTTCTGTACAAACTACTCTGTTCTGTTCCCAGCTCATTTCCTGCTTGATTCCTGCTTCAGTTCCTGCTTCAGTTCCTGCTTCAGTCTCATTTTAGTTATTGGTTCAGTCCTTGGTTTAGTTAGTCAGTTCCTGGTTCAGTTCCTGGTTCATTCTCATTTTAGTTATTGGTTCAGTTCCTGGTTCAGTTCCTGGTTCATTCTCATTTTAGTTATTGGTTCAGTTCTTAGTTTAGTTAGTCAGTTCCTGGTTCAGTTCCTGGTTCAGTCCCTGGTTCATTCTCATTTTAGTTATTGGTTCAGTTCTTGGTTTAGTTAGTCAGTTCCTGGTTCAGTTCCTGGTTCATTCTCATTTTAGTTATTGGTTCAGTTCCTGGTTCAGTTCCTGGTTCATTCTCATTTTAGTTATTGGTTCAGTTCTTAGTTTAGTTAGTCAGTTCCTGTTTCTGCTCCTGGTTCAGTTCCAGGTTTAGTTCCTGAATTGGTTCCTGTTAAGTTCTTGGTTCAATTTTTGGTTCAGTTTTTGATTTAGTTGATTCAGCTCTTTTTTAAATTCTGGTTTAAACTCCTGTTTGGTTCCTGGTTCAGTCCTTGTTCAGTTCTTGTTTTGGTTCCCGGTTCAGCATTTGTTCAGTTCCAGGTTTAGGACCTGGTTAAATTCCTGTTTGTGTCTTGTTTTGGTTCCTGGTTCCCTGTTTAGTGCTTGGTGCTGTTTTTGGTTCAGTTCTTCGTTCAGATCTTAGTTGAGAAGTTCTGTGCTTCCAATTCTTGGTCAGTCAAAAATAATTTACAGCTTCTACTGAAAAAAAAACAGCTTTTCTCCCGGCTTCCTGATTTATTTTTTTCTTCCTTCCAGAGTTTCTGATGTTTTTTTTGTTTAGCTAATTTAATAGAAGTTATTCTGTTTTAATTAATATCATAAATTACATAAGTACAGTTCTCATGTTCCTCATGTGAACGTGATGGACATCTGTTTTAGCTCTGAAGCTCTTGGTCCTGTTTACTTCCTTGTTCCGTTCCCGTATCAGCTTATTATTTAGGTCCATTTCCTGGTTCATTTCCTGTTTGATCATCTAAGGTTGTTTCAACTCCTTTGCTGGTTCCCCAGTAGGTTACTGTTCCAGTTCAAGCCCACTTGCTGGTTTAATCCCTGGTCATAAGTTCCGGGTCCGGTTTTTGGTTCACTGCTTCATCTTTCTGGCCTGGCAGTGTTCAGCCAGTAAAGGCAAATGATTTCAATAGTTCTGGTTCTGATAGAGCCTAACCTTCCATCCTCTCTTTGTTGAAGGTTTAATTTAGTTAGCAAAAGGTTAAACTGCAGCTCTGCATGATGATTACTGAAATCTAAGACACTCCTGCATTCAGAGGGATTCAACTTCTGACCTGAAAAGATGTTTTCCAAACCTGTAGATGCCCAAACTGAGCGTTTGTCAAATCAGCGAGGAAATCCCAAAGACACGCAGCAGAACATAACGGTGAGAAGATTAAATGCAAAAACATCTCCATCCGACATGTTGCTGGAGTCTCTGAAAAACTCCAGAGGATTTTCTCCAAATAAATCCCAGAACATCTCAAACCAAACAGACCCTGAAACAGAGACTAGTTCATCCTAAAGACCTAATCTGAGCAGAGTGTCTGCAGGTCAATGCAGGGAGGAACGCTCTGATCTTATATTGGAGAAACCAAACAACCTCTCCACAGACGCACGGCCCAACACAGGAGAGCGCCCTCCTCTGGACAAGACTCTGCACTACATTTACACCTGATGGACAAAGGACATTCTTTGGAGGACCAGAATGTTCACATTTAGGGACATAGAAGACAGGTGGTTTGAGAGGGACGTGAAGGAAGCCATCTATGTTAAGAAAGAAAAAGCAACCTTAAAGGGGGGGGGGGTCAGATTCAAGCTTTCAAAAACCTCCAATCCAGCGATAGAGTTGATTCCTTCCTGCTATCATCGCAGCTCCAACCCCTACAGGAGAACAGAAGACCTCACCTATTCAGCCAGGCCAACTATTCCCTCTAACGACCCCCCTTTCAGAGACATAGACAGGTATGGGGCATTGCAGGCTAACAAAGAAGCCAAACGACCCCCATTCCAAAGGGGGGGACCCGTTCATCCGTTTCTATTTGCATGTTTTCTAAACTAAAACCAGGCTTAGTTGGGCTGCTGGATAAAACCTGGAACTAAACGCTATTTCTGACATTTTGAACTGAAAAAGCTTCCTGGATGGAAGAGAAACGTCTTCAGACCTGGAAACAAAGTCCAGAGGATTGATTTTTAACTTTTCTGGAATTGTTCTGACCTGAAAACATTAATAATTGTTGGACTTAAAGAGAAGAAAGGAAATCTTTTTGGATCCGTTTATTTCTCCATTTGTAGTTCCAGGAGATGAGATGTTTCCGGTTCTATGTGGAACTGAAGCGTCGGAATCAGGAGTGATTTCTGCAGCTGTGAAGCTGCACCGCCTGAGCTGTTTAAATCAGATAAATGTCTGAGGCTCTCTCACAGTGCCTTCCCGCTCTGTGTAAAGACCATCATTTCCTTTTGTCCTGCGCCGCATTCTGTCTTTATTATTGCATAACAGCCGAGTAAATACAGCAGATTCATCGAGTGTAATGGCTTCCGTGTCGGGCGCCGCTCCCTCGATGCTCTGTGGCAGCTTGACTGATGCTCCACGGCCCGACGGCTCTTGATGCAACAACGGGGCCAAAACAAGACGAGTGCAGAGAGACAGCAGGGGATTCAGCAGCGGCGCCTCGTGAAGCTGAGACATTAACGTCCCATTACTGTGTGAGCCGCAGGCCGCTCTCCTCTGGGCGCGTCTGATAATGGAGCACGGCTTCAGGACCCGCCTGCCTCCAACAAGGACCCTTGACACGCCGCCACCTTAATGCTGCCCCCTCCTCAGACTAGAATTGACATCGTCTGGAGAGCAAAGCAATCAGCCGAGCCAGAGTCGCTGAGCATTTACCCCAGAACCGTCCCCGCACAGTAAATCTTGACCTTAACGAAGGCCTTTTTTTCATTTATTTGCAGACGACAGCGTGGCTCCCTGAAACAGTGCAAACCGCGGGGATTGTCTGCAGGAGATCTGTGGGTTTATTGACTCCTTCTCGACCCGTTTCCTCTGGATGCTGTCGTTACAGAACAGGCCTCGCTGCCGGCTGCAGGAAGCGTTGATGGATGAGGAGACAGAGCCGCTAAGCTTTTGTTTTTCAGAGCCAAAGCTCCGGAGAGCAGCAGAGCTAAATGGGAAGCTGTGACCTGTGGATAAACAGCTGCTTCCCCAGAAAACACCACAACATGAAAATGGTGGATTCTCTAAAGAGAAGAGTTTCACCTGCAGGGTTGAACTGCAGCAGCAAGAACGGATCAGCAGCTGGAAAAATGATCACACCCCACAAATCATTCACAGAATGTCCCAAAAATACATGAATCATGAAATGCCACCTGACCTGAGACACACCAGAACCAATCTGGACCAAATGGTCCGAATAGAAATCAGCTCACCCTGAACCCCTGGAAGCTTCCATGTTCCTCCTTCTGTTGGTTCTAGATCTAGACTGGGCCTTCAAAGAGACAAAGCTGCAGTCTGTCTGAGTTCTCTTCCTCCATTTACTGCCAGGCATCTGGGTTTCTATTAGAGTCACTGCCGCTGTTTTCCAGAGTGAGCTCTCACAGTAGGTTCTAGATTAGAAGGTTCTGGAGCTGTGGAGGTGACCTGGGAGGGATGCTGGAGGTTGAGTTGCTTCTAATTGTTCAGAAGGTTGTTCTTTCTGACGTCCATCTGCTGGGACAGTCTCACTCTCCATTTGTTGAATATTGAAGCTTGGTCAGGCAACCTTGTGCTTCAGATGGTGACACGACGGAGATAAAACATTAGTATAGATGTTATTATATGTCAGTAGTGTATTGATCCCTGGAGAAGTCAGTATAGTCAGTATAGCCCAGAAACAATGACACGTCAGACTGATCTATGTAGTTTACCCAAAACCCCTGCATAGTTTTAAATTGACTTATTTCTATCCTTAATCTCTAAAGAATGCTAATACACATCCTTACAAAAGGTTTTATGACTTTTGTGAAACAATTTTGATGCTTTCTACTTTTTCTTATTTAAACAGCTTCTCTGACGTCATCATGGGACACACTCAGAGCAGAGCTAAATCTGATTAAACCAAGTTTATCTGCATTTTAGTTGTTTAAGTTTACGCACTATATACAATATTCTTAATAGGAAAGGAGAACGTAGAACTCAAAAATAGTAGATTTATAATTAAATCCAAAGCTGAAAATCCTGGAGGAAGCGTAGATCCCATTTCCTGTACGGATCGGGCAGAGAGTGATAAAACAGAGAGGATTTAAAGTGATAAAACAGAGAGGATTTAAAGGCCTTTATTGAGCTGATGGCGCAGGACAGGCTAGCATCGCTAACATTAGCCCAACTGATTGGCTAATGTTAATCACCAGGATGTTTGACTCTGACACAAACTTCCAGCTTTTTCCTCATTATAAGCAAAGTAGAAAAACTCAGTCTAGATCAGAACTGGGCTGATTAGCGCGTTATAACGGCCGTATGATCAACTGCTCTCTGTTTGCAAAGATATGAAAATAAAGTCCCGACTGAGTGAAATCCATCGAGCTCCGTTTATTTAACTGGAGTGAATAGTTAAATACTTTTTTCCGTTTTGTCATTGTCTCCTTTCTCTTCTTTCTTTCATCTTTTCTCTTTCTTTTTTCCTTTTCTTCTTCTGTTTTTCTGCTCTATTTACATGCAGTGTCCATATAAACTGTAAAACTCTCTGCATAATTATAATAAAGCAATTTGAATGCATGAAAAAGTGGAGCAATATGGCAATTGCCAAACAGCTACATCTGTTGGGCTCTTTTTGGCATCAAGACAATTATTCTTATTGCCACCTTGCCAGACAGGACACTGTAAAAAAAAAATACTTTTTTCCCACTACATTCATTCTACACAAACTAGCTATACCATAAGCTGCCTAGTCCCATATGCCCCCCCCTGTAGGTTCCTGTTTGGCCCCGGTCTCCTCCTAAGCAGAGTAACAGAGAACGTGACAGGTCGTCTCTGCGACGTGTCGTTGAGTCTGTCGAGTGTTCTCAAAAAGCTCAGCGATCAGCTGCCGCCAGCCGAGCGAACGAGCTAATTAAACGACTACTTTTTTTTCCAAGTCTTCCCCAATAAATCTGAATAAATTAACAAGCATTACTAAGGCTGCTACATTAAATCTGCATCGTGCATTTAATGAATCTGCAGGAGCGAGCGGAGAGGTCTGCCACTGTGAAGCCACCGAATTAGCATAACTACTTCCAGCATGTTTCTGAAATAATGCTCTCATTTGCACATCACTGACTTGGCTAATTCAGGCTTCAGTGAGGGCGGCCTTGTAATTAAAGAATCCTACTATAATTTTTAATGAAGTTTGTGTTACATCAATCCTGACAGTAATGAGGGGGCGAGGAAACAAAAACGCTGCTAATAATTAAATTCTCCAAGCGGTTTGAGGGATGATAACTCCTGAATCACTGACTAATTATTAATGAGATATTTAGAGGCATCAACCAGTCCTGAGATCCGCTTTAACGAGGTGGAAGAAACATCCGGTTCTGATCCGCTGTCGGTCGGATTAAACTTCCCAGCAGTAACTCTGGAAGCATCTCCCATTAGAAGCTCTACAGCAGCATCAGGTTCCTCCACAGGATGTGGTTCTGGACTCGCTGTCCAGGTCATCCAGACTTATTGGGGGGCTGAAGACCCTCTGAGTCACACTGGAACGAACAGAACCTCTCAGCCCAGACCTTAGCAGGATTTTAGACTAATTTTAATCAGAATTTGAAGAAAATCGAGGTGAGTTTTATCTGGTTGATGGTATAACAGAGCAGCTGAATGTGCATCTGCTGTGGGAAAAGTCCTCATGATCTTTGAGGAGTTCTCCTCAGAACGTTTGACCTGTTGGGTTTCCTAATATCACTGAACCTCAGGGGGACATTTGAAACCGTTTGGAGAGGAAACCCTGTCAGGGTGAGATGAGGACGGCTGCAGCTAAAGGTTGGAGGTTTTCTGAGGGTTTCACTGAAATGTGGCAAAATGTGGGATTTTTACAGTAAATGTTCCTGAATAACATTAAATGATCTGTAGTTATCGAACATTTTTCTCATAATATACATTATTTTCTATATTCTGGTGATCTTTAGAGAATTGAAGTAAAGCTGAATGGGCCCTACTAAAATATTTGCATCTTAAATATACTTTAAACTTTCATAACTTTGCTCATTAATTATTTTCTGCAGTTTAAATAAATTAAACAATGTGGAACTAATAAGTTATTACTGGATTACTGGCACTGATACAGGAACCAGAGCAATGGAAACCTGTGCAAACTGCACTGTGTGGGAATATTTGGTAAAAGGCTAAAGATTAAAAAGCTTCAATCATTTTTTTATTAGTTTTTCTAATAATTCACCAAACAGCTGAACAATTCAGAGCCTCTAGGAGGCTGTAGATTTATATAAACTCTCCATGACAGGAGGCAGCACTTCTCTGGATGTTTCATTTGGAAGGTTTGGTGGGAATTAAGTTTTTAAACATATTCAATGGATTAAAATAAAGATAAATGAATAAGATCAGTAATAATAACAGAAGATCATCCCTGTGGTTCTTTATTAATCCAGGATAACTGAGCTGTTCTGCTCATTTTCTCTGGATGCGGTTGCTCTTTTCTTTAGTCGCTGAGCTTTTGAAAAATAAAATGCAATCATTCTTTTTCTTTTTGTGGAGCTTCTATGGGTTTGAGAAGCAAAACCTGGAAGCTTTGAGAATTAAAATATTTGTGTTGGTTTAATTAGTCCTGAACGCCAACAGGAGATAATTTAACTAGACTGAGTTGAGTTTTAAGGTCTGTCATCTTTTAGTGTGAGAAATTGGGAATATGGAGAGAGAGAGAGAGAGATACTGAGATGGGTGAGTCTCACTCCCAATGGGTGAGAGTTGACAGCCCTGAGTTTTATGTCGCAGGCTTTGCTCTCCTGTTGGGCCTGGTTTAGTTTTCCAGTTTCCTGTTCCAGGTTCATCCCATCATTTCCAGTCTGAACACCTGCAGCGATCCCAGCCTTCTTCCTCTGAGGAGCATCTGTGGACTTCCAGGTTGCCGTCTGAATGGCAGCAGGTCCAACAGGTGGAATAATGAGACCTCAGAGTGTAGAATAGTGTGAAGCTCCTAGGAAATCAGCTCCAGATCGCATCAGAGGTTCTGCTGAACCCAGTTTGTTTGGGTTCAGGAAACCTTCTGTTGAAGATTCTGCTGGTTCTACCAGAACCGGAGTCAAACAGTGGAGATGATCCATCTGTGGAGTAATGATCCGCACACTCATCTCTGCTGCTCATCAACTAATCAGCCTCCACTTTGCGTAATCTGTGCTTTAATTGGAGTCGTGTTCTGCTGAATGGTGAGTGAGGTGGAGCGTGGAGCAGAGTCGGGTATCGGACCTGCAGCCAACAGCATCAAGTCGTCAAAGATTTAACGTCTGACCTTAAGAGAAAGATACAGATAATTAGCTTCCTGAAAAACTGAAACTCAGATGAAAAGTGTGTTGAGTTCAATGTCTGTGGGAAGAATGGGACTTTGTCCTGTTGGTTATGAGCTGTGTGTATTGCATCATGCTGCAGAGGCGGGGCGCCACCAGTTTCACAATCCACACAGAAAGTTGGTCCTGAAATCAAAGTCGGTCCAAACATGAATTTAATGAAGTCATAAAATGCTCAGTTTCTAGAAACATTTTTAAGGTGATGAAGCACCTCATTCATTTTGTCAGCCAGCGTTTTGTTTTGAAAAGCTCACAATAGATCCTAAGAGTAAGATTTCATTAGTAGTGCAGACATTGATGCCACGACACTTCCTGTTCCTGCCGCAGATTCATTCCTGAAAACTCACAGCTGTAAAGGAAATGAGCTGCGAAGCTGAGCTTCAGTCACAGGTTGGTTCAGAGGGAGCAACGTTTCTGGGTTCCTGGAAGGAAGGAAAGATGTAGGTTAACATCTAGAGGAGCAGAGCATGAAGCAGCTGCTGCGTCCACAATATTCTGGAGATGATTCAGTTAATTGCTCTGTGTTAAATATGCATCAAAGTGACTCTTTTAGAGTTATTAAAACAACTGGAGTAAAATATCCACTATGTAGAGATCTAATTCAGAGAATCTTAAAGTATTACCTTAACACTGCAACATTTATCAAATGACAAGGAGTGCAAACTAAAAATAACAACAAGGTTCTTTAATCAGAGGCCAATTTAATCAAATGAGCAGCTTCTTTTTTCTGCTCCAGTGTTGAACTGGAGCTTCTGCTTCTGTATGAATAAATGAAACTTTCCATTGAGGAGGCTGTTGGGATCTGGGGATGTATCACCTTTCTCCAGCAGAGTGCGCTGTGGGTCTCCTGGGCTGGAGCCCTCCAGCACACCTGACGTTCATCAACCCATCAGGAGACCTACCTACATAAGCAGCTGCCAGACCTTTCTTCGACGCCGCAGTGTTGACCTTAGTTTGGTTAGCAACCTGAGCCTCTGTTACCTGAAAGAATCTAAGTTGTCTCTAAGTGAGAAAACTGGTTCTAACCTTCCTCTGTCTTTGCTCACAGGAAACCTGTCTCAAGCCTGAAGCTCTGGGTGAGCTTAACCTGCCTTCCAGCCCTGGTGAGCCAAACCTGAAGATTCCTATTTGGATTCACCCTGCTGCACTCTGTGAAGAGCTGGAAACTGTGATCAAGGTCTGCCATTCAAAGTCAGAAGATAGACGCTGCAGCTGCTTGAGTACTCTGCTGAACCAACAGTCTCTGGACCCAACGGTTCCCTCTCTCACAAGTAAAGCCTGGACCCCATCAAGGTAGAATAAGAATTATCTAAAGGACTCTTTAATCATCTGCCTGCCCAGCTAATCAAACTATCATCTCTGCAGACTTCAGTGAACCCAACCCGGACCTGTTCCAGATCCAGTTCATGTTTTTTGTGTCAAACATCTTTAATAAACTCTGTTAAACTTTTACCCAGCCTCCTTTGTGTTCTGCATGTGGGTTTGATATTAAACCAATCATGACAGAACACTGCGGCCAAACACAAAGCCCAGCAGATCACCTCTGGAGGAGGCTTGAGGAACAGGACGCTCAGATCCTTGGACATGCGCATACCCTCCGTGAGTTACACACTAAAGTTGAACATCAGAACCAAATGCTACAAACGTTTGCCAGCTACATGGGAAATGCTAATGCCACGCCAGCAGTACGTCCCGTTCCGGATCCACTTCCGCCTCTAAGGTCACCGGCAGTGACGTCATTTCCTGAGTTCCGTCCAAGTCCGCCTGAAAGATTTTCAGGTAACCAAAGGGATTGTAAAGGATTTTTGTTTCAATGTCGTTTACTTTTTGAGCAATCTCCCGGCAGTTTTCCGAATGATAGGAAAAAAAATATCCTTCATTCTCTCTCAACTCACTGAACGAGTTCTTGAATGGGCGGAGGCAAGGTTCTCTTCAGAGTCCAGTTTTTCTTGTACATTTTCCGAGTTCATATCTGAGTTTTCCCAAGTATTTAACCACGACTCAGACAAAACTATTGATTCCCGAGCCCTGCTAAATTTAAAACAGGGAAATTCTACAGTGGCTGAATTCTCCATTGACTTCCGGGTCAAAGCCGCAGCCTCAGGTTGGAACGAATGTGCACTTAAGAGTGCTTATTTTAAGGCTTTAAATGATAACATCAAAGACGAACTAGCCACAATCGACGAACCAGCTAGTTTGGAGGACTTAATCCGTTTAACCATCAGACTGGATAACAGACTCCAAACTAGAAATAACTCTAGACAAAGAAGTCTAAATTTTTCTGTGTCTGCTCCTGCATTTAACAATGCTTCTGTTTTTTCTGGACCCGCAGAACCTGTTTCCAAGCCAAAGTCTAAAAACCAGACTTTTTCTGTGCCTGTCCAAGTCTCTCACTCAGATGGAGCGGAGGTCCAACCCATGCAGATTGGACACACAAGGCTATCCCCCGAGGAAAGACTACGAAGATTTAGAGGCAATCTGTGTCTGTACTGTGGTGAGACTGGCCATTTCATTGCTTCATGTCCGGCTAAGTCAAAAGCCAGGGCCCGTCAGAGGAATTGAGGAGTCTGACGGGCCATTTGAAAACTGAAAAAGCTCCTCATCTGATGTTGCCTGCTACTCTTTTTTTCTCCAACCAGAATCTCACCTTGTCGGCTTTCATTGACTCTGGGTGTGAAAGAAATCTCATTAATTCAGATCTGGTCCAGCAATTAAATATTGAGACTGTCCCTTTATCTAAGCCTCTCAGAGTATCTGCTATAGATGGAAAGAAGCTTCATCAAGTCACTCATCAGACACAACCTCTAGAACTTTTAATCTCTGGAAACCATCGTGAAACTTTAACATTTTTTGTTTTTCCTTCTGCATGCTCCCCTCTGGTGCTGGGATTCGAGTGGCTGGAACGTCATAACCCCCATATCAACTGGGCTGAACACCACATTGAGTCTTGGTCCACTTCCTGTCACGAGTCATGCCTTCGTTCTGCAGCCCCTGCTATTGAGTCCCCTAGAGGTAGGGGGGAGATGGACTCTCCTGACCTTACTTCTGTTCCTCCCGAGTATCATGATCTGGCACCAGTCTTCAGTAAGGTCAGTGCGACGTCTCTTCCACCTCACAGACCATATGACTGCGCCATAGATTTACTACCAGGAGCCCCCCTTCCCAGCAGTAGACTATACAACATCTCTAAGCCTGAACGTGAGACCATGGAGAAATATATCAATGAGTCTCTAGCTGCTGGAATTATTCGTCCATCTTCATCTCCTCTTGGTGCTGGTTTCTTTTTTGTGGGTAAAAAAGATGGTTCCCTACGACCCTGTATAGATTACAGAGGCTTAAATCAGATAACCGTCAAAAATAAGTACCCCCTACCATTACTGGCATCAGCGTTTGAACCTGTTCAGGGTGCAACAGTTTTCACCAAGCTCGATTTGAGAAATGCTTATCATCTCCTTAGAATAAGAGAAGGAGACGAATGGAAGACAGCCTTTAAGACCCGCTTAGGCCAATCTGAGTATTTGGTCATACCTTTTGGTCTCACAAACGCTCCTGCTTGCTTCCAAGCTCTAGTCAACGACGTCCTCAGAGATTTTTTGAATGTGTTCGTTTTTGTGTACATCGATGATATTTTGATCTACTCCAAGAATCTCTCTGACCACAAGAAACATGTTCGTCTAGTTCTTCAGAGACTTTTGGAAAACAAAATCTTTGTGAAAGCAGAAAAATGGGAATTTCACCAACCATCTGTCACTTTTTTAGGGCTTGTGCTCGAGGGCGTGCAGGTGAAGCCATCCGAAGACAAGATAAAGGCAGTTCTGGACTGGCCGACACCTGAAAACCGCAAACAGCTTCAGAGATTCCTTGGGTTTGCAAACTTTTACAGACGCTTCATAAGGAATTACAGTCAAACAGCTCTACCTCTCACAACTCTGACTTCTGTGAAGAAGACCTTTCAATGGACACCTGAAGCCCAGAACGCTTTTGATGAATTAAAGAACCTGTTTTCCAGAGCACCCATCCTTATCCAGCCAGATCCCTCTAAGCAGTTTATCTTAGAGGTGGACGCATCTGACTCCGGTGTTGGAGCAGTTTTATCTCAGCAATCCGACTCAGACCAAAAAACTCACCCCTGTGCTTTTTTTCACGCAGACTCTCACCAGCGGAACAAAATTATGATGTTGGAGACCGAGAACCTCTAGTCATTAAACTCGCCCTGGAGGAATGCAGACACTGGCTCGAGGGGGCTGAGTATCCAGTATTGGTTTGGACGGACCACAAAAACCTGGCTTATCTCCAATCGGCAAAACGATCCAACTCACGTCACTCTAGATGGTCATTATTCTTTTCCCGTTTCAACCTCATTATTTCTTACAGACCTGGTTCCAAGAACGTCAAGCCCGATTCTCTCTCTCTTCTGTACTCCACTGATCAACCTGAGACACCCGAGCCTGTTCTTCCTGCCTCCTGTACTGGTGGAGTCGTCTCCTGGGAGATCACTGATCTCATCAACTCTGCCCTAGCCTCTGAACCTGACCCAGGTAACGGCCCTCCAAATAAAACAGATCCCGACTGATCCAGTGGATGCATGCAGCTAAATTTTCCGCCCATCCTGGAGTGAGCAGAACCATTGCCCTCATTACAAGACGTTTCTGGTGGCCATCACTACACAGAGACGTTAAGGAGTAAGTTTTGGCATGTACCATCTGCGCCAGAAATAAGACCTTTCATCAACCACCTTCTGGCCTGCTGCATCCTCTACCTGTTCCAACCCGTCCTTGGTCACATATCGCCGTAGATTTTGTCACAGGTCTCCCGATTTCCAGAGGTATGTCCACCATTTTAACCATCGTCGACCGTTTTTCCAAGGCCTGTCACTTAATTCCCCTCAGGAAACTTCCCACGGCTTTCCAGACGGCCCAGCTTCTCGTGAAGCATGTTTTCCGACTCCATGGTATTCCACAAGAAATCCTCTCTGACCGCGGTCCTCAGTTCATCTCACAGGTCTGGAAAGCTTTCTGTTCCGCGTTAAACTGTAAATCCTCCCTCACCTCTGGTTATCACCCAGAGTCTAACGGGCAAACGGAGAGGATGAATCAACAACTAGAATCCACTCTCCGCTGCCTAACATCCAATAACCCTACTGACTGGAGTCAGTTTCTGACCTGGATTGAATACGCCCATAACTCTTTAAGATCTGCTTCTACTGGTTTATCCCCGTTCCAGGTTTCCATCGGTTATCAGCCTCCACTCTTCCCTGCAGACGAGAGAGAGATAACGGTCAGATCAGTCCATCACCACATCCGCCGTTGTCAGCGTATCTGGAAGGACACCATCACCACCCTCAACCGCTCATCTGCTTCTACAAAACGCTTCGCTGACTCCAAAAGACGTCCTGCCCCTGACTATACCGTAGGCCAAGAGGTTTGGTTATCAACATGTGACATTCCCCTCAAAGCCATGTCCAAGAAGCTGTCACCCCGGTTCATCGGCCCATATAAAATTGCCCAGATAATCAATCCCTCTGATGTCCGCCTGCACCTGCCTCCGTCCCTTCGTATCCACCCCACGTTTCATGTCTCTCAGATTAAACCTGTCATTTCAAGCCCCCTGTGCCCACCAGCCGATTCCCCTCCACCCGCCCTGGACATCGACGGCCATCCGGCCTACACAGTTCGCCGGATCGTGGACTCCCGTCGGCGAGGTCGCGGATGGCAGTACCTCGTCGACTGGGAGGGCTACGGTCCGGAGGACCGCACCTGGGTTCCTGGCTCATACATCCTCGATCCGTCCCTGATCGAGGAGTATGAGAGTTCCCTCCCGTCCACTTCCTCGGGACCGCCAAGAGGCGGTCGTTGAGAGGGGGGTACTGTTGGGATCTGGGGATGTGCCACCTTTCTCCAGCAGAGTGCGCTGTGGGTCTCCTGGGCTGGAGCCCTCCAGCACACCTGACGTTCATCAACCCATCAGGAGACCTACCTACATAAGCAGCAACCAGACCTTCCTTCGACGCCGCAGTGTTGACCTTAGTTTGGTTAGCAACCTGAGCCTCTGTTACCTGAAAGAATCTAAGTTGTCTCTAAGTGAGAAACCTGATTCTAACCCACCTCTGTCTTTGCTCACAGGAAACCTGTCTCAAGTCTGAAGCTCTGGGTGAGCTTAACCTGCCTTCCAGCCCTGGTGAGCCAAACCTGAAGATTCCAGTCTGGATTCCTCCTGCTGCTCTCAGAGAAGAGCTGGAAACTGTGATCAAGGCCTGCCATTCAAAGTCAGAAGCTAGACGCTGCAGCTGCTTGAGTACTCTGTTGAACCAACAGTCTCTGGACCCAACGGTTCCCTCTCTCACAAGAGAAGCCTGGACCCCGTCAAGGTAGAATAAGAATTATCTAAAGGACTCTTTAATCATCTGCCTGCCCAGCTAATCAAACTATCATCTCTGCAGACTTCAGTGAATCCAACCCGGACCTGTTCCAGATCCAGTTCATGTTTTTTGTGTCAACATCTTTAATAAACTCTGTTCAACTTTTACTCAGCCTCCTTTGTGTTCTGCATGTGGGTTTGATATAAAACCAATCATGACAGAGGCGGAGTCACGCGGCTGAAGATGTTTTCAATAGAAAAAATAAATTCAACTGTTTGGAAGACATCAGTGAAGCCCTCTGATTGGCTGTTCAGCAGCCAATCAGAGGGCTGTTTTTATTGGCTCAGAAGAAATATTTACTTTCTTTTTGTGTAAACACAGTCTGCTGTTTGTTCTGAAAAACTTTCACCAGTTAAACCAGTTCAATCCGCTGATGGTTTATCTGCCTGTTTTTAAGGAGTGTCGGAAAACTGAGCAGTAAATTAAAATAATAAAAGTTGTTTCATTTTTACATTTTATTTTATTCAACCAAAATTAAAGACAATTCTTAAATTGCTTTAATAAAAAAGAATCAACTTCAGAATTAATCAACAATTAAAAATAAAAAAACTGCATTAAAATGACAGGAAATAAAACCACATCGCTTAGAAAACAATTACATTTATCTAGAAGCATTTAAAATAAATGTATACCAACATAAAAGCAAAGAAAATAAACAGACTTAAAAATGAAAAATTATTCTACAATAAAAATAAATTAATGGGAATTTTATCTCGTCTCTTTGTCACTGCAGCAGCGCCCGGGTCAAAGGTCAGACGTGTTAAAGTGGGTTGATGTAACCCCCCCCTTTATTCTCCTCTTCATCTTCTTAAATCCTCCATCTGCTGCTTTTTCACAAACACCAAGAAAATAATTCTGCAGATTCAAAGATCCAAGAAAACAATTTAAAAAAACTTTTAAAAACCAGATTTCTAAAAACTGAGAAATGATTTAAAAAAAAGACGAGGGTTATAAATTTACATTTAAAATTATAACATGAAATTTTGTCTCTATTTTGATGGTCTTTACTGTATATTACAATGACTAATTATGCATAGTAATAATAATAATAATAATAATAATAATAAAACTGCAGAAACCTCAAAATATTTGTAAAACATTTAAAAATTGAATCCATTAGAAAATAAACCAAAACATTTTTTTCTTTTTTAGAATAATTAATAAATGAATAAAAGCTAATTTTTTTCACACTCCGCAGATTTAGCGCAGAGAATAAATCTAATGAAGTTGCGCCTGAAACCAGATGACCCGTTTAGATCATTTCAAGGACAAAACGTGGAACATTTAGAAAAATATTTCTTAATTAAAATAAAACCAATAAATTTTTGTTTTGATATTTTCACCTTTTTTTTTTTTACCTGAATCCTCCTCTTCCTCCGCCGCCTCACCTGGGTTCCTAGAATAAAGTAATGAAACAGCAGCTCTCAGCGGACCTATTTGTCACAGCAAATTAAATGGGGCCCTCAGCAGCCCACGCACAAACCACGCACACACCCGCTCCCACGCTCCCACCGTGCGTGAGAGGTTTCCACAGCGGAGCGCGGCGCGGCTCCTCCCCGACATCAGGCTCCTCTGATCGGTCGGAGCTCCCGCTGATGCTGCTTCCATGCGCGTTCATGTGCGCGTGCCAAGACCAACGCGGCGACCTCTTCCCAAGTGCGTTGCGGTCACGTGACTGTGGAAAAGCGTCCCATTAATGGAGCTCCTCTCCTGTCAGCAGCAGGAGGAGCGAAGCTCGCAGCAGAGAGCGGGACATGGAGGAGGAGACAGCCGCGTAGCGCAGCGCAGCAGCGGCCAGAGAGAAGACGGAACCCCGCGCTGCACCTGTTGGTGACCCGTCGGAGGAAGGAGAGAGAGAGAGGAGGAGGATTTTCGCTTCACCTCCAACTTTTTCACAACTTAAATTCTGAGCCTCATTTTCCAGCTCAAACGGAACCATGAGCAGCGCCACCCAGCAGCCCGGCGTGCGGCTGTGCGTAAAAACGCAGTGAGGATCTGAAGGAGTTTGTGAAACTTTGGACACTCTGAGACTGAAGACATCTCGGCCCGTTTGTCGGTCCAGGTCGGTTCGGGACAATGCCTCGGCCCGGGAGGAACACCTACAGCGACCAGAAGCCTCCGTACTCCTACATCTCTCTGACGGCCATGGCCATCCAGAGCTGCCCGGAGAAGATGCTGCCCCTCAGTGAGATCTACAAGTTCATCATGGACCGGTTCCCCTACTACCGGGAGAACACGCAGCGCTGGCAGAACTCCCTGCGCCACAACCTCTCCTTCAACGACTGCTTCATCAAGATCCCGCGCAGGCCGGACCAGCCCGGGAAGGGCAGCTTCTGGGCCCTGCACCCGAACTGCGGAGACATGTTCGAGAACGGCAGCTTTCTGCGGCGCAGGAAGCGCTTCAAGGTGGGCGGCGTGCAGGTGACGGACCCGCTGGGCCCCAGCAAGCCGCAGGACGCCGCGCACTACCTGCAGCAGCAGGCAAAGCTGCGGCTGAGCGCGCTGCACGCCGCTGCGCACCTCCCGCCGGTCCAGACCAGCTACGGGCTGAGCACCGTGACAAAGCCGTCCAGCTTCAAGCACCCGTTCGCCATCGAGAACATCATCGCCAGAGAGTACAAGGTTCCGGGCGGCCTGACTCCCTTCCCAACCGCCGGGTACCCGCTACACAACCAGCTGGGCCCGGCCTGGCCGCACATGTACGGGCCGGGCGTGATGGACCCCGCCGCCCCCATCTCCATGGCCGCCGGGGACTACTCGGCCTACGGCATGCCGCTAAAGACGCTGTGCCCCGGCGGCCAGACTCTGCCCGCCATCCCGGTGCCCATCAAACCCGCGCCCGGCCTGCCCGCTCACATCCCGGCCTTCCTGGCTCACTCCCCGCGGTCCCTGAGCCCGACCTCCCCGCAGAGCAGCCCGGCCGCCCCCGCAGAAGCGCTGCAATCCACGGTGGCGGTGCACTGATCAGGACTCGCCGTGCGTGGAAAACTGCGGGTTCATTAATGCGGAGACCTTTGACCTCCTGCGGTTCCTGGACAAAGGTTCGACGCAGAGACTTGAAACTGATTGAAAACGAATTTTAATTTGTTTTTTTGTTCAGAACTGAAATTTTCCGTTGGTCCAAATGATCCAGACGGACCAGAACCGGAACCAGAACCGCTGTCGGGCCGTTAGTGGGCCCGGCTGTCTGCATGCTGCTGGACTCAGTGTTTCTGACGCATGTGTGTCTCCTCATCCAGAACCAAACGGGACGCGTTCTGCTTCCATCATTTGTGTAAAAATTTATAAACATATTTAAAAAATAAGATTAATTTATTTCTGTCTCCTGATGATTTTTTCATGAAAATTAATCATTTTTTGCGACAATTACTGAAACACAAGCTGAATAATTTTTCTAGCTTTATTTCGTTTATTCTTAAACTGAATGAATTTTACCAAGATTAATTTTCGTGTTTAAATGTAAAAATAGAATAAGCAGAATTTTAAAACTGTGAATAAAAAATGTTTTTTAAAAGCCGCTGCAGCTGCAACCTGTGGATCAGCGGCTCCTTTAATCAACAGCAGATAAATGTTTTCCTTCAGATTTCAGATCAATTTAGGTTCTTTATTAAATCTGAAATTTTTTAATGTCTTTTTTTATTTAAAAAGAAAATCTTAAGTTTTAATTTATTTTTTGAATCCGTCACGTTGATTTAAAAGGATCACCGCTTCTCTTGGTTCCATTTTTAAATGTGTGCTTCTGTTGGTTGCTTTATGTTCTCTAAGAATGTCTGGAAATTTGGCCAAATTTCAATTGGATCTTAAAGTATTAAAATATAAAAATATTAAATATGATTTCATATAAAAAAAACGGTCATTAGCAATAAATAAAAAAACTTATTTTTTTTAGGGAAATAAAGACACACGCAAAACCCTCAAGTCGGATATTTTCTGGCCGAAATTTGAAAGAGATTTACAAAGTTTTCACTCACAAAAAATTATATCTGACCTAAAACTATTAATTATTTTATACAATTGTTTTTATTATTTTAATAATAATAATAATAATAATAATAATAATAATAATAATAATAATAATTATTATTATTATTATTATTATTATTATTATTATTATTATTATTATTATTATTATGTGCAGTTTTATGCCACAGTATCCAGTATTAAAATGGTGAATAAAGTTTTTTCTGTCTGAGATCAAATCCACAGACGGGTGGATTTTCCACAGTGGGTTTCCTCTCAGCTCCTCCGTGGAATTTTTCTAGCCCAGTTTGAACTGGATGCAGTGGTTCTGGGTGGTTCTGAGATGTTTAGAACCTGCCCACTCATGTCATGTTGCTGCCGTGGATCAGAACATTTGTATGGAGGTCCGTGAACCTCAGCAGGTTCTGAAAATATATTGTTAAAGGATTCCAAAGTGGACCGGCAGGATCCGTCCTCCGTCTGTCCATTTGATGGAGATTCTGTTGCCATGGCTACGTGTGATGTTTGGATGTTGGTTCAGTCTTTTATGAAGCAGAACATTCTGAGGGTCCAATCTGGTCCAATGTCAGGTGCTGTTAGATCAGCTTGGACCTGTGGAACAGCAGAACATCTCAGAGGGAGACGACCTGCTGCTATGAGAGCTGCTGCTGACCTGAGCTTCATGTGTTTAGGAGAAAGGAGAAGAGGTTAGCATCAGAACCAGTCAGGAACCAGTAAGGAACCAGTCATGGACCACTGAGGAACCAGTCAGGAACCAATGAGGAACCAGTCAGGAATAAGAAACAGTCAGGAACCAGTCAGGAAGAAGAACCAGCCAGTAACCACTGAGGAACCAGCCAGGAACCAGTGAGGAACCAGTCAGGAATAAGAAACAGTCAGGAACCAGTCAGGAAGAAGAACCAGCCAGGAACCACTGAGGAACCAGCCAGGAACCACTGAGGAACCAGCGAGGAACCAGCCAGGAACGACTGAGGAACCAGCCAGGAACCAGTCAGGAACCAATGAGGAACCAGCCAGGAACCAGTGAGGAACCAGTCAGGAACCAATGAGGAAACAGCCAGGAACCAGTGAGGAACCAGCCAGCAACCACTGAGGAACCAGCCAGGAACCACTGAGGAACCAGCCAGGAACCAGTCAGGAACCACTGAGGAACCAGCCAGGAACCACTGAGGAACCAGCCAGGAACCAGTGAGGAACCAGCCAGCAACCACTGAGGAACCAGCCAGGAACCACTGAGGAACCAGCCAGGAACCAGTCAGGAACCACTGAGGAACCAGCCAGGAACCACTGAGGAACCAGTGAGGAACCAGTCAGGAACAAGTGAGGAACCAGTCAGGAACCAATGAGGAACCAGTCAGGAACCAGTCAGGAACCAATGAGGAACCAGCCAGGAACCAGTGAGGAACCAGTCAGGAACCAATGAGGAACCAGCCAGGAACCAGTGAGGAACCAGTCAGGAACCAATGAGGAACCAGTCAGGAATAAGAAACAGTCAGGAACCACTGAGGAACCAGTCAGGAACAAGTGAGGAACCAGTCAGGAACCAGTGAGGAACCAGTCAGGAACCAATGAGGAACCAGCCAGGAACCAGTGAGGAACCAGTCAGGAACCAATGAGGAACCAGTCAGGAATAAGAAACAGTCAGGAACCAGTCAGGAAGAAGAACCAGCCAGGAACCACTGAGGAACCAGCCAGGAACCAATGAGGAACCAGCCAGGAACCAGTGAGGAACCAGCCAGCAACCACTGAGGAACCAGCCAGGAACCAGTGAGGAACCAGTCAGGAACCACTGAGGAACCAGCCAGGAACCAGTGAGGAACCAGCCAGGAACCAGTGAGGAACCAGCCAGCAACCACTGAGGAACCAGCCAGGAACCAGTGAGGAACCAGTCAGGAACCACTGAGGAACCAGCCAGGAACCAGTGAGGAACCAGTCAGGAACCACTGAGGAACCAGTCAGGAACCACTGAGGAACCAGCCAGGAACCAGTGAGGAACCAGCCAGGAACGACTGAGGAACCAGCCAGGAACCAGTGAGGAACCAGTCAGGAACCAATGAGGAACCAGTCAGGAATAAGAAACAGTCAGGAACCAGTCAGGAATAAGAAACAGTCAGGAATAAGAAATGGTCAGGAACCAGCCAGGAACCAGTCAGGAACCAATGAGGAACCAGCCAGGAACCAGTGAGGAACCGGTCAGGAACCAATGAGGAACCAGCCAGGAATAAGAAACAGTCAGGAACCACTGAGGAACCAGTCAGGAACAAGTGAGGAACCAGTCAGGAACCAATGAGGAACCAGTGAGGAACCAGTCAGGAACTAATGAGGAACCACTCAGGAACCAATGAGGAACCAGTCAGGAACCAATGAGGAACCAGTCAGGAACCAATGAGGAACCAGTGAGGAACCAGTCAGGAACCAGTCAGGAACCAGTCAGGAACTAATGAGGAACCAGTCAGGAACCAATGAGGAACCAGTGAGGAACCAGTCAGGAACAAGTGAGGAACCAGTCAGGAACCAATGAGGAACCAGTCAGGAACCAGTCAGGAACCAATGAGGAACCAGTCAGGAACCAATGAGGAACCAGTGAGGAACCAGTCAGGAACAAGTGAGGAACCAGTCAGGAACCAATGAGGAACCAGTCAGGAACCAGTCAGGAACCAATGAGGAACCAGTCAGGAACCAATGAGGAACCAGTCAGGAACCAGTCAGGAACCAATGAGGAACCAGTCAGGAACCAATGAGGAACCAGTGAGGAACCAGTCAGAAACCAGTCAGGAACCAATAAGGTCCCTAAACATCTAGTTACTGTTGCATCCTAATCATCTCCAGAGCATCTGGAACCATCCGTAGGTGCAGTTATTTTATTGATCATTCATTCAGAGTCAGTCTGTTCACTGAAACCAAACTCAGAACCAGTTAACCCAAACCAGTAGAACCAGGATGGGAATAAGTTTGAAACTGAACTTGTTGAATCTGCTGATCCAGCAGATGACAAAGGATCAGTTCCAGCGATGATCCTGATGTAGGAGATTCTGAGGAGCTGATGATCTGGACTCTGCAGGATCGGCCCTTTAGCTTGTCCTGCAGCCCGACACAATAGGCTCCATTAAATCTGAGGGCTCTTTGAGGGCGTTGCTGAGAGACAGAGAGCGTCGTCACAACAATGCCCCCCCCCGTCCCCGCCGCTACTCTCAGAACCACCCCCACCCACCCCCACCCTCCCAGCGACCACACAAGGTACAGCAGGACTCTGAAACAGGAAACTGTGCAGAGATGGAAAAAACTAAATACTCCTGCAGGTAGACATTTAGGGGGGGTCAGGTATACCCCGTCTTCATCAGCAATTATCAAATCATGCACTTGAAATATGAGTCTCCAGTTGATTTTTTCTTATTTTAGATGTAAAGTGTCTCACTTAGCTGCTCAGTTAAAACAAAATTAACTTATTTTAAGAAGAATTGACTTACTTAGATTTAACACTTTTCCAATGCTTAAGGGAGTTCAATTAAATCAGACAAAAAAGGCAAATTGATTCAGTTTTCTATTTAAGGAAAACTTGATGATTGCATCCAGTCATTGACTTTGCAGGATTCACTCCTGAACAAGCATGTGGTGACAGTGGAGAGTAAAAACTTGCTTTTAATAGGAAAATGTAATGGTAAACTAGCTCCATAGGTGGATCTGTCCATGAAAACCAGTCAGGAAGACAAGCTCTGCTTCACAGCTTCTAGTCACAGTAAAAGCTGAGCCCTTGGGGATGTCTGGGAGAGAAACAGGACTAAGCAGTAAAAAAACAGTGGCTGCTTTATTGTCCATATGGAAAGTTGTTGAATGAAGCAGCCTAACTGATGCTTCTCTCCAGCTAAACAGAACCGGACCAAATGAAGCTACTATGCTGAGAAAAAGCAGAGCGACCATAACAATGGCAGCTAAAGTCGGGCCAATGTCACTGTGCGATATTTTCAATCGTTGCAGCTCAAACTGTACGATGAAACTGTTGAAAAGTTCACAGCTCACAGTGTTTGTTCTCACACTGTCTGGCCTGACGCTCAGAGGCGATCTACCTGCTCACACAGTACATCCAAAAACCACGTCCGACTGAGCGCTCAGAGATGGTGCAAGTCGGACTCGTCAATCTGGAAGAAGAAGAAGAATCACTCCCTTATTTGCACAAGCGCAGTGATCGAGGTTCTGGTAAATCGGCTCGTAGATGCCCGTCGCTCTATCAGCACGATTTGCCCAGAAACACCTTACAACGGGCGACTGAATTTCAAACATGACAGACCTCATGATTCCTGATTGGGAGGTGGTCTTGAGAGACTAATCGGCCCTCGTTAACCCATGTATACAACATGACGCACGACGCATGATGAAGCTGAAACTAGACCTGATTGAAAAATTCTCTCACGGCTGGAAAATCGTCCAGAAAAGGGCAAAAAACGTACAGTGTATACCCGGGTTTAACTAACAAATCCCATGTACATGGGAGTAAAGTAAAAAAGAAAACAGAGAGAGGAAAAGGGGTCCCTATGTCCTCCAGCAGTCTAAGCCTATAGCAGCAGAACTATAGAGATAGATCAGGATAACCTGAGCCACTCTAACTAGAAGCTTTATCAAAAAGGAAAGTTTTAAGCCTAGCCTTAAAGTAGACAGGGTGTCTGCCTCACGGACTAAAACTGGTAGTTGGTTCCACAGGAGAGGAGCCTGATAACTAAAAGATCTGCCTCCCATTCTACTTTTAGAAATTCTAGGAACCACTAGTAAACCTGCAGATTGAGAGCGAAGTGCTCTGTTAGGAACATAAGGAACAATCAGATCTCTGATATCAGATGGAGCTTGGCCATTTAAGGCTTTATATGTGAGAAGGAGGATTTTAAACTATGATCTTAATATTCAGTATGAATACAGACCCTGAAAGCTGGTCCCTGTGATTCTTCTGACTTGTAGCGTTTTAAGCAGGAAGTGTCAGTAAAGCCTCAATATCATCATGTGAAAGACTGAATTTAATGTGGCGCACTGGGGTCCATCAAACTATGCAGGCAGACCCACAGACCATAGTCTAACGGGACCAATTGTTCAACCAGATTTGAATCCAGCGAATCCAGTCTGATCCATCTGTTCTAATCTTAGCAGCAGTTTACCAATAAAGTCAAATTAAAAGTGTTTTAAACATAAATTAGCACCAAATAGCAATTTATAGAAAATAGATTTGTCTCAAGAAGCGGGATTTCCTGAAAAGTCGACAATCATGGACCGTTTACATTAGCGCACAGAAACTGGTCCACAGGAGAGAATCTGGACGCGCAAAAAAACAATAAAGTAGAGGAGGAGCATGAAGTCATGTTGTGACATTTTGGGGGCGTCATGGTAACAAATCTGCACCTAAAATGTTTAAAATACTCATGAAGAGTAGCTGACATCTACAGGGCTGTCAGCTCTCACCAGAGATGGGAAGTAACGAAGTACAAATACTTCGTTACTGTACTCAAGTAGATTTTTCTGATATTTTTACTTTACTACTTATTTTTATGGCGACTTTTTACTTCTACTCCTTACATTTTTACACAAATATCTGTACTTTCTACTCCTTCCATTTTTAAAAATTATCTCGTTACTTTAGTTTTGAATCATTTCAATGTAGTTACCGTTATTATTTTTCACGTCATCAATACCAAATTCAATCTAACTGGATGGGAATCTACGTTGCATTTGACGCACCACTACAAGATTGTGAAAACGGAGCCGTTTTCCCCCTCTGTTCCTAAAGTGTAGCCGCCGTCTATCACACACAGCGCTGCGTCCTTTACTACATTTCCCAGCATGCACCACAGACCGGCCGTCATGGCGGCGGCAGTTCCAAACAATTTACCCGGTAATTTACACTAGTTCCGAAATGACAACGTCACCTTTCATTCAACACTTTACTTACTCACCAGCGTAGCAAACTCTGAAGGTACCCACTGCGACAGCTTTAATATACATTCCGTAGTCGGCAATGAAACTTCCCAGTCAAATTACACATTCTCGCCCTTGGGTTGCGCTGTCCCAATTGGCTGGTTATTGGTGGGTCTATTTAAGGGGCACACTCACAATGGCTTGGGAGGGCTGCTTGGAGAGACTATATTTAAAGGCAGCTTGCTGTGAGGCTGTCAGTGTTTTGTATTGCCTGCAATGGCCGGTTTTGTTTTCTTTATTTGAAAGTATTTTTTATTTTTTTTTGTCTTCACCGTCACACCAGTAAATAAACCGCTACACGCTTTTGAACTGGAATTTTGTCGTCCGCTGGTTCTTACCACCTTTTTGCAAGTCATCTGCTTACACCTCCTCTAACGTGAGACGGGAGCTGGCGAGCCGTTTTCTCACAAAGATGAATCCACAGATTCGGCGGTATTCATTGGCGGCAAATCATTGCAGCTTGGTGGCGGTGGCGTTAGCATAGTAGCATGGACGACGAGATAATTGAAAATGAACACAACGCAGATCTAGTCCTATTGGCAGACATCCATTTAAAATGTAGGCAACGGCATGAAAAAAGTGGTTTCTACTTTTACTTTTATACTTTAAGTAAATTTACAAGCCTGTACTTTGTTACTTTTACTTGAGTAAAGAAGTTTAATCAGTACTTCCACTTTTACCAGAGGATTTTTTAACACAAGTATCTGTACTTTTACTCAATTACAGAAAGTGAGTACTTTTGCCATCTCTGGCTCTCACCCATTGGGGGTGAGACTCACCCATCTCAGTGTCGTCACACTCTCTCACTCCAGATTCATCACATCCATATTATTAATGACAGACATTAAAACTGATCTAAATCCAGTCCGTGTTTTCAATCCAACCTTGGGTCTGACACAGGATTCCAGGTTCAGATCCAGTCCGTATTCCCACCCATTCACTGTGGCAGATATCGATCAAAGACAGTTGTTAGAAGGTATTCATTTTAATTTTTAGCTCATCTGGACCAGGATAATTCTCTTTATTAATTATTGAAGAGTTTAAGCAAACTAGTGCTTTAGTAAATATGAATAAAAGCAGAGCAGCTAGTTTAATTATTGCCGTGGAGACTGAGTGCAGGATCACATCCGATGGTTTGGTTTCTCTTTACCTGCTGCTGTTTTTAGTCCAGCACTAGCGGCTCAAGAGAGGGGGAGAGACATGCAGCAAAGAACCACAGGCAAGATTCGAACCCGGTTCAGCCACGTCGAGGACTAAGGCCTCCATACATGGGTCTAAACCACTAACCACAGCTCCACCTGCTCACCTTTTTTAGTCCCAGTTTTAATTCGTGTTTTGATCACAAGTGAAACAATCATTCCTCAGTCTAGTTAAATTATCTCCTGTTGGCGTTCAGGACTAATTAAACCAACACAAATATTTTAATTCTCAAAGCTTCCAGGTTTTGCTTCTCAAACCCATAGAAGCTCCACAAAAAGAAAAAGAATGATTGCATTTTATTTTTCAAAAGCTCAGCGACTAAAGAAAAGAGCAACCGCATCCAGAGGATGAGCAGAACAGCTCAGTTATCCTGGATTAATAAAGAACCACAGGGATGATCTTCTGTTATTATTACTGATCTTATTCATTTATCTTTATTTTAATCCATTGAATATGTTTAAAAACTTAATTCCCACCAAACCTTCCAAATGAAACATCCAGAGAAGTGCTGCCTCCTGTCATGGAGAGTTTATATAAATCTACAGCCTCCTAGAGGCTCTGAATTGTTCAGCTGTTTGGTGAATTATTAGAAAAACTAATAAAAAAATGATTGAAGCTTTTTAATCTTTAGCCTTTTACCAAATATTCCCACACAGTGCAGTTTGCACAGGTTTCCATTGCTCTGGTTCCTGTATCAGTGCCAGTAATCCAGTAATAACTTATTAGTTCCACATTGTTTAATTTATTTAAACTGCAGAAAATAATTAATGAGCAAAGTTATGAAAGTTTAAAGTATATTTAAGATGCAAATATTTTAGTAGGGCCCATTCTGCTTTACTTCAATTCTCTAAAGATCACCAGAATATAGAAAATAATGTATATTATGAGAAAAATGTTCGATAACTACAGATCATTTAATGTTATTCAGGAACATTTACTGTAAAAATCCCACATTTTGCCACATTTCAGTGAAACCCTCAGAAAACCTCCAACCTTTAGCTGCAGCCGTCCTCATCTCACCCTGACAGGGTTTCCTCTCCAAACGGTTTCAAATGTCCCCCTGAGGTTCAGTGAGACGTTAGCAGCCCGTTAGCAGCCCTCCATGCAGGTTAAAAACTGCTCAAATCGGTGTTTATTAAAACAAGTCCCCGTTTGTCAGAATCATGACTTCATTGAACGTCAGAAAAATGAAAATCTGGATATTTTTAGAGAAGTTTTCTCTTAATTTGATGTCATTTGATCTTTAATCTGTTTTCTTAATGAGGAAGAGAGAGTGATGATGCTGCTGATGAAGAGGAGGAAGCTGGTTTATCTTCAGCCTTCTTCCCTCTGACAGTTCAAATGCTGCTTCTGACGGATCCACTGAGGTCCATGAATCCTAAAGCTGAGCCAGAAAAGTTTCTGTAGTTTCGTTGATGAGCTGGAGGCAGTTTTTTAGCAGCGGAGCTCAAACTGACAGAGTTTTTCTGAAGCTGCAGGTTCAGTTCCAGCTGAGTGGAAGCGGAGCTTCTCTGGACAGAACCGCGCTGTAATTAATCACGCTGCCGCTCGTTAATTAGAGGCTGCAGACAGCTGCGTGTCACCAAACATTCAATTAGCAAACCGTCCTGCTCCCACTGAGGAGGACAACACCTCCCTGATTAAGAGATGAAGATGTGATGATGACACCCCCACCCTCCTCCCTGGGTGAAGATGATGAAACTCAAGGAAAGTAAAGATAAAGAGGATCAGAACCTGAAAGAAGATAACCAAACTCTGCAGGTTCGGTCCGGATGGTTCCCAGCAGAGCAGGATGGTTCGGTCCGGATGGATCCCAGCAGAGCAGGATGGTTCGGTCCGGATGGTTCCCAGCAGAGCAGGATGGTTCGGTCCGGATGGTTCCCAGCAGAGCAGGATGGTTCGGTCCGGATGGGTCCCAGCAGAGCAGGATGGTTCGGTCCGGATGGTTCCCAGCAGAGCAGGATGGTTCGGTCCGGATGGATCCCAGCAGAGCAGGATGGTTCGGTCCGGATGGTTCCCAGCAGAGCAGGATGGTTCGGTCCGGATGGGTCCCAGCAGAGCAGGATGGTTCGGTCCGGATGGGTCCCAGCAGAGCAGGATGGTTCGGTCCGGATGGGTCCCAGCAGAGCAGGATGGGTCGGTCCGGATGGTTCCCAGCAGAGCAGGATGGTTCGGTCCGGATGGGTCCCAGCAGAGCAGGATGGTTCGGTCCAGATGGGTCCCAGCAGAGCAGGATGGTTCGGTCCGGATGGTTCCCAGCAGAGCAGGATGGTTCGGTCCGGATGGTTCCCAGCAGAGCAGGATGGTTCGGTCCGGATGGGTCCCAGCAGAGCAGGATGGTTCGGTCCGGATGGATCCCAGCAGAGCAGGATGGTTCGGTCCGGATGGGTCCCAGCAGAGCAGGATGGTTCGGTCCGGACGGTTCCCAGCAGAGCAGGATGGTTCGGTCCGGATGGGTCCCAGCAGAGCAGGATGGTTCGGTCCGGATGGATCCCAGCAGAGCAGGATGGTTCGGTCCGGATGGGTCCCTGCAGAGCAGGATGGTTCGGTCCGGACGGGTCCCAGCAGAGCAGGATGGTTCGGTCCGGATGGATCCCAGCAGAGCAGGATGGTTTGGTCCAAACAGACAAACTCCTGGTAGATCTTTTGGACCTTGAACAGGTGAAGTGACTCGGAAACAGACCAGAAACTTTCATTTTACTGCAGCTACAGAAGAAACGTCTTTAAGGCCAAAACGCCAAATATGCTCTTTAGAAAGATCATTGAGGACTGATGTCCTCTAAAGACAAAGTAAACTGGACATGAGTCCAGAAAAAAAAAAACATCTGAAAAATATTGGATTTTATTCTGCAGGAAATAAACCAAACTTCAGAGTTTAGGAAAGTTTTTATACCTCTGACTTTGGAACCAGCAGGATTCTGGTTCTGAAGGACACCGCTGATTTTCCTTTCCACTGTCCCCCGTGCCTTGCTTCCTTAGGCAGGAACTGTTTTCATAACTCATTGTGATGATTGGATCTAAAACCAACAGAATCTGAGGGACCTGGACGATGAGTCTGTTCTGAATCTTTTCATTACCGGACGCTTGGATCAATATTTCTGGAATAAAAGTTCTTAACGATGAAAGTAGAGACCAAGCAGACCGAGCCGAACATTTCCCCACAGAAATCCAGCTCGTTTTTTTGCTGCTTTTAAAATTAGATTCGGGTTTTATTCTGGAAAAACAGTTTGGATTTTTTAAATAAAATTATCTATTAATAAAAATATTGGTCTGGACAAACAAGCCTCATTTTCCTCAATATAACTCTCCTAATGACACTCGGGGGCCATTTTGGGCCCCTGGTTACACTCCATGAGAAAGTTTAACACGGCCTGGATTTTATTCTATTACTTTATGGAAATATAAAAAGAATGCATCTAGAAATTAAACTTCTTAATCAAAAAAGGTTTTCAGAGGAATTTTGCTGTTTTGTAAAATTTTTTTATTTCATTTTTTCATATTTTTTTTCAGAAGCTTTTTTTTTTAAACATTTTCATTTTTTAGACATTTATCTGTTTTACAGATTTGACAACTTCAATTTTATGTTGAAATTTTTTTCATGCTTTTGGACAAGTTTTATACATATTTCAAATGTTAGTTTTTTAATCAAATTTTATTCGTTTGAGTGTTATTTATTTTTTACAGATTTTATATTTTCTAATTTTTTAATTTATTGAGTTATTGCAATCTTTTCAATGCTTCCTTTCTGACCCATGTGGTGTTTTATGACCAATAGAAATATTTCTTCACTTCTAAATCCAGACGGAAATAAAAGGGAAGAGAAACTGCAAAAATGCTATTAGAAAATAATGTAATTTCTAAAAATCTATCATAAAAACAAAAAAAAAACAAATTTGAAAAAATAAGTTTGAAAGAGTAAAATAGAATAAAAATAATAGAAAACAACATAGTTACTCTTAAAATATTTTGCTGATTAGAAGTTCTTCAAAGTTTAATTTCTGGTTTGCATTTTTTTATTTTCATTTATTTTCTTTCCTCCTAAGAATGCTGGTTTTCTCTATGGTTGGTATAAAGTAGTTTATAAATGAAATGTGTTTCCTCCTCAGGGCCCTGCAGGTCTGATGTGACCCGGCGTTCTCGCCCCCCTCAGTATTTCCCTTCAGAGGAGTTCTGCCGCCTCGAACCGTTGGCAGCTTTGAAGTCTTGCTGGAGGTGTTTGTTTACGAGCCGAGGAGGAGATAAGATTCCTGAACGCGTCGTAAAGAAGAAGAAAAGAGCTGCAGGCAAAGAGAGTGGAGCTTTCATCATCAGAAACCTTCCTGAACAACCAGTAGAACCTGAACCGACTGGATGTGAGAAGCGAGTTCACATCACGCCTTGTGCGTCGCCACGAGAACGAGCATCAGACCCCAGGTGATGAATCCTGACTGGAAACCATCAATCATCTGGATCTGTCCTCCTGGAAGAACCGCAGCAGATGATCAATGATCAGGTGGACCTCTCAGTGCACAAACGTTAGGTTCACTTCATGCCACTGGTTCTGATTTAATTTCAAAATCTTATTCCATCTTTTCCTCTGTGTCTGTTTCCCGACGTTCTTCTTTGAGCCCCATGTTCTGCTTCATGAAGACCAAGGACCATCATCAGTTCAGCCTCCTGTCAGATGGAGCAGATCTCTGCAGGATTCTGATGTGAACCACCTGATGGCAGCAGAACATGATTTCCAAGGCTCCTGTTTTCTCTGTGCACAGGTGCATTATGGGAGGGCGTAGCCACCTGCCACAGAGCGGTCAGAAGAACCAGAGGGTGGGGGTCACGATGGGGGTCACGATGCGGTCAGTGGGCGTGTGAAAGGAGAATGACACCAATTCCTGGGTGATAAAGCATCCCCACCTCCAGGGTGGATCCAGAAAGCATCAGGCTCTGGTCCTGAGCCGCTGCAGGGTTCTACAGAACCGTACAGGGAGGTTAGGATCCCTGAATCCAGTCAATGTTACTACCGTAAATCCTCTAATATAGGACGGGGCCTTTATTTCACTCAGGTGCATCTTGGTCCAGGCCATTATTGGAAGGAGGCCAGAATTAGAGGCAGGTCTCTATTTCTATTTGATCAAAACAGATGACCAGTGGAATGAATAAAAAACAGATTATGTTTCTTTCAACCTATAAAATATTAGGTTCATTTATTGAAAAAGTACAGTTACCATAGCGATATACAGAACATTATTCAGACATCTTCCAGCAGCTGCTATTTTTCTGCAGGTCAATACGACAGAAAAAGACACAGAATGGAATCTTGGCCAAACTGACTTGGAAAACAAAGCTTTTTTTTTAAATGAATGGAAGCTGTTCTGCCATCACTGCAAATTTTTATTCGCTAAGTGAAAGTAGGCTACCAGTATCATGTATTTCAAGGGAAATTCAGAATAATGAAGGCCAACGACATTCTGTCATTTTAACGCTGCCTGGTTACCAGCAGACCTACCGGTGATCACGTCTTTCAGATCAGAACGATTGTGTAAGGTCACTACAATGTTTGTGTAACGATGGGACTTCCCATTCTAACGGCTTGGATTCGTTAGCAAATATTCTTCTTCTTCTTTATGGGATTTTATTGGCGGTTGGCACAAAACAAAATGGTGCATTACTGCCACTAACTGGTATGGAGTGTTGGTCTGAATGGCTACTACCTACCTATACTGAACAAAACCAAATCAACAAGACAAAAACCAACAAAACCAAAATAAGATTCAAATCATCTCAATTACATTGATTAATCTAAGATAAAGAAAAAAATTACATAACACTTATCTCTTGAATTCTTTCTAAGGATTTCTGTTCTCCTGTTAACTCCAAAATCCCTCATCCTCCATCACCGCTCCGCTCCGCCCCCCAGCGGCTCCGCCCCCCAGCGCTCCGCCCCGCAGCATCCAGACCTCCTGGTAAAAGCAAAGCCTACAGCCTCAGCTGTTCCTTCTTTATTGCTGCGCTGCAACTTATCCTCGGAGCTCGAGGAGAGCATGCTCCATATTATCATTAGATTCGTAGGAGCAAAACATGCAGAAATGAACGTTTAATTTAATATGATAGATTAAAACAATCCCCATCAGCATCCAGCAGATGTTCAGTTTCTGATGGAGATGAGAAATCTGCTTCCTGCTCTGTTGAAGGACCAATAGTTTTGTGTCTTTTTTTATTATTATTTATAAGAATTATGCTCTAATTAGTAGTTACCGATCTGTTGTTACTATATTTTAATTTGACAAACTGGATCTTCTTGCCGTTCTTTCTCCTGTTTGGTGCGATTGCAATAGCGGATATGGACCTGGCTGGACCGGAGCGGAGCCTGCACATTTAGAGGATGTTTGGCTCAACCTGCTGCTGTGAAGCAGGATTATCCACCATGAACAGAATCAACAATAAATCTGGATCCAGGCTCAGAATGAGCACCTTGATATGTGCTTGAGAATGGCTTAGTCTCCGGTTAAACCCAGGTTTAAAGCCTTGCAGGGCAGCCTAAAGCCCACTGCCAACATTAAGACAGAAAAAAGAAAGGAAATAACAAACGATCAGTTCAGGGGTTTGAGAAAATATGGGAATCAGGAAATGATCTATAAACCAAACTGAACGATTGATGGACACAGACACTAGTGAAGGTGGTTTTCTACACAGCACCTAATTTCATGAAATAAGACATTTAGAGGTACATGTCTCTTAAAAAGATGCATTAAGTATTATTTCAAAATCACAACAGATTTTATATTTTGTTTAAAAGCATGAATTTGTTTATCTGCCTGTTTCATCTCACCTGAGTCACAGGAAAAGAAAACTCAGCAAAACCAGGACATTTTTAGAGACATGAACCCTTTCATAGCAGAACCAAAGTAACTGCGAACCAAAGCAAGTGACTTTAGATCCATCAGGGATGAAACCATCACCCCCCCCCAGATGGAGATGCATGGATCTGATGGTTCTCAGGAAGCTGCAGGCATCATCTCAGCTGTTTGGAGCCTCCAGACTGAAAGTGTCCCAGTGGCTCATCAGAACCTCGCCTTCATTTGGAGATCCAAACATTCAGCATAACGAGTTTTCTCTTCCTGCAAATGTCATCTTCATGAAGAGTTTCAAGTTTAAACGTGAAACACCTGAGAAGAACACCTGAGCTGCTTCCCAGCCTGAACCCCTCCAGCATCCTTGCTGAGATCTTTCTGTCTTGGCATCGGTAAGCATCCCTGGAGATGCTCGCCTTGATGATGATGATGATGATTGCTGAACTGAATTCCAGAGGATGAGCTTAGTTTTTTTATTTGTTTTAGTTTCTGTTCCATGTTCTTCTATAGGTGGTTCTACAGAAGTCCGGCCCCTGAATGGGCCCCGGTTCCTCCCTCAAGGTTTGAGGTTGATCTAATTATTGGAAGTTGGTTGTGTTGTGATCGGATGCAGGTGGACTGATGCTGAGAGGTTTCTGGGTCACACATGAAACAGCTTCACCTCAAGCTGAGGCGAATGATTTATTCAGGCGCTGGCAGCCGCTTCGCACGGCGACAGATTGCGTTCTTGGTGATGTGCCTGGCGGCGCCGAGGGGAAGAGACGAGACGAGGCTGAGCCCAGACAGACGGAGGTTCTGTTGGGGATGAAAAACGGAGATGAGGAAAAGATCCAGGAGGGTGGGGGTCAGATCCTCGGTGAGGTCAGCAGCTTCTTGCAGGTCTGTGATTTCATCACTGCCATCAGATCTGATCCCAAACCAAACCTGAACCCACTTCTCTGCTTCTGTTCTATTCATCCTTCAGTCGCTTTTCTCCTCAACACTGATGATGGAGATTTGTTTAGATGTTCCAGGGTGCAGCTAGCTTTACTTCTGTAACACCGGCAGAGACTGGAGCATCATTCTGAAGGGGAGGGGCAAACAGAAATGAAACGGGTCAGAAGTTTCTAGAACTGTTTCCTGCTGCAGATCCTCCTGGATTGGTCTCAGAATGCTGAACATCTACAGGCTGATAGTTCTTGACCATTCTTCTTTTGTCCAGTCAGATTGGATGGAGAACATTCCTAAACCTGAAGTTTTGTCTCATGTTCTCAGTTGGAGAGATTTCTGGGCTTTGACTAGGCCATTCTAACCCATGAATCTGT